>JASTWF010000365.1:459729-473870 GCA_030390025.1 Squalus acanthias | reverse complement strand
GACAGTGCAGCGCTCCCTCAGTACTGCCCCTCCGACAGTGCAGCGCTCCCTCAGTACTGCACCTCCGACAGTGCTGCGCTCCCTCAGTACCGCCCCTCCGACAGTGCGGCGCTCCCTCAGTACCACCCCTCCGACAGTGCGGCACTCACTCAGTACTGCCCCTCCGACAGTGCAGCACTCCCTCAGTACTGCCCCTCCGACATTGAGGCGCTCCCTCAGTACTGCCCCTCTGACAGTGCAGCACTCCCTCAGTACCGCCCCTCCGACAGTGCAGCGCTCCCTCAGTACCGCCCCTCTGATAGTGCAGCGCTCCCTCAGTACTGCCCCTCCGACAGTGCAGCGCTCCCTCAGTACCGCCCCTCTGACAGTGCTGCACTCCCTCAGTACTGCCCCTCCGAGAGTGCGGTGCTCTCTCAGTACTGCCCCTCTGACATGGCAGCACTCCCTCAATACTGCCCCTCCGACAGTGCGGCGCTGCCTCAGTACTGCCCCTCCTACAGTGCGGCGCTCCCTCAGTACTGCCCCTCCGACAGTGCGGCGCTCCCTCAGTACTGCCCCTTCGACAGTGCAGCGCTCCCTCAGTACTGGCCCTCCGACAGTGCGGCGCTCCCTCAGTACCGTCCCTCCAACAGTGCGGCGCTCCCTCAGTACTGCCCCTCCAACAGTGCAGCGCCCCCTCAGTAATTCCCCTCAGACACTGCAGCGCTCCCTCTGTACTGCCACTCCGACAGTGCAGCGCTCCCTCTGTACTGCCCTTCCGACAGTGCAACACTTCCTCAATACCGCCCCTCCGACGGTGCGGTGCTCCCTCAGTACTGCCCCTCCGACAGGGCGGCGCTCCCTCAGCACTGCCCCTCCGACAGTGCGGCGCTCCCTCAGTACTGTTCCTCTAACAGTGCTACACTCCCTCAGTCCTGCCCCTCCGACAGTGCGGCGCTCCCTCAGTACTGCCCCTCCGACAGTGCGGCGCTCCCACAGTACTGTTCCTCTAACAGTGCTACACTCCCTCAGTCCTGCCCCTCCGACAGTGTGGCGCTCCCACAGTACTGTTCCTCTAACAGTGCTACACTCCCTCAGTCCTGCCCCTCCGACAGTGCGGCGCTCCCTCAGTACTGCCCCTCCGACAGTGCGGCGCTCCCTCAGTACTGCCCCTCCGACAGTGCGGCGCTCCCTCAGTACTGCCCCTCAGACACTGCAGCGCTCCCTCTGTACTGCCACTCCGACAGTGCAGCGCTCCCTCAGTACTGCCCCTCCGACAGTGCAGCGCTCCCTCAGGACTGACCCTCCGACAGTGCAGTGCTCCCTCAGCACAGCCCCTCCGACAGTGCAGCGCTCCCTCAGTACAGCCCCTCCGACAGTGCAGCTCTCCCTCAGTACTGCCCCTCCAACAGTGCAGCGCTCCCTCAGTACTTCCCCTCCGACAGTGCAGTTCTCCCTCATTACAGCCCCTCTGACAGTGCGGCGCTCCCTCAGTACTGCCCCTCCGACAGTGCGGCGCTTCCTCAGTACTGCCCCTCCGACAGTGCAACGCTCCCTCAGAACCGCCCCTCCAACAGTGCGGCGCTCCCTCAACACTGCCCCTCCGACAGTGCGGC
Source organism: Squalus acanthias (assembly GCA_030390025.1). Taxonomy (NCBI): domain Eukaryota; kingdom Metazoa; phylum Chordata; class Chondrichthyes; order Squaliformes; family Squalidae; genus Squalus; species Squalus acanthias. The sequence continues at coordinate 472,275 of JASTWF010000365.1, read as the reverse complement.
ACTCCCTCAGTACTGACCCCCCGACAGTGCGGCGCTCCCTCAGTACTGACCCTCCGACAGCGCGGCGCTCCCTCAGTGCAGCCCCTCTGACAGTGCGGCGTTCCCTCAGTACTGCCCCTCCGACAGTGCGGCGCTCCCTCAGTACTGCACCTCCGACAGTGCGACGCTCCCTCAGGACTGACCCTCCGACAGTGCAGCTTTCCCTCAGTACAGCCCCTCTGACAGTGCGGTGCTCCCTCAGTACTGCACCACCGACAGTGCAGCACTCCCTCAGTACTGCCCCCACTCCGACAGTGCAGCACTCCCTCAGTACAGCCCCTCCAACAGTGCAGCGCTCCCTCAGTGCTGCCCCTCCGACAGTGCAGTTCTCCCTCAGTACAGCCCCTCTGACAGTGCAGCGCTCCCACAGTACTGCCCCTCCGACAGTGTGGCGCTCCCTCAGTACTGCCCCTCTGACAGTGTGGCACTCCTTCAGTACTGCCCCTCCGACAGTGCGGCGCTCCCTCAGTACTGCCCCCCGACAGTGCGGCGCTCCCTCAGTACTGCCCCTCCGACAGTGCATCGCTCCCTCAGTACTGCCCCTCCGACAGTGCGGCGCTCCCTCAGTACTGCCCCTCCGACAGTGCGGCGCCCCCTCAGTACTGCCCCTCCGACAGTGCGGCGTTCCCTCAGTACTGCCCCTCCGACAGTGCGGCGCTCCCTCAGTACTGCCCCTCCGACAGTGCGGCGCTCCCTCAGTACTGCCCCTCCGACAGTGCGGCGCTCCCTCAGTACTGGCAGCAGCAGTGTCGGCATATAGTTTGGGGAATTGGGATATAAAGAGAGAAAATACTAGGAATACACTGCAAAAGGAAAAGTGTTTAAAATTTCAGCACCAGTTATAGTTCGAATGAACGATTGAAGGCACCAAGACCTCAAATTCTCTGTGTGATTATTCTCTCTCTCTCTCTCTTTGCAGGTACTAATTTAGGTTCAGCATTTCCCTTTTAATTGCAGTCTACTTTCAGTTTCACTGCATTTTTTTCTCCAAAATATCAGTTCGTCAGAGAGAGACACTCCCTTTAAAGAGGCGGAGTAAAGGGTTGCAGCCGATACTGTCGAACAGGTTTTTTTTTCCCCTTGGAGTATCGAGAGAGAGAAAGAAAGGCAGTTCGTTTAAATTGGGATTGCAGAGAGAGGGGCGAAAGAGAGAGGAAGAATCAGGCGGAGAGGGAAAAGCTTCGGAAAGACTCCCATCCGCAGTGAAACCCGATCGACTCGCCTATTCAATTTCAGGAGGCGCGGGGCAATTTCAGCATGGCCACATTGAGTCTCAAGGAACTCCTCGCCATCATCTGTCTTCATATCTTGGCAGGTAGGACTGACTTTCCCCCTGAAATCAGCAACATTGTAACTTCAAGCGACATCACTGACTCCTTTTTAAAAAAAAGTTACACAGCTCTTCCCTAAATAACAACAGAAAACGCTGGAAAAACTCAGCAGGCCAGGCAGCTTCCGTGGAGAGAGAAACAGAGTTAACGTTTCAGGTCGAAGACCTTTCGTCAGAACTGGAAAAAAGCAGGAAATGAAATAGATTTAAAGCAAGTATAAAGCTGGGAAAAGGGGGAGGGGATGAAAGAACAAAAGGGAAGGTCAGTGGTGGGATAGAAAGCAGGAGAGATTGAGAGATATTCAAGGCGAGAGGAGCTGGTAATGTGACAGGTTGAGGCTAGTTGATGTGTGAAATGTGCTGGCAGAATGAAGGACAGCTGCCAACTTCTGGGAGGGAAGAAAAAAGGGCCAAACAAAAGGGTGGATGAAAAAATATCATTTAATTTCCTGCTTTTTTCCCAGTTCTGATGAAAGGTCTTCGACCTGAAACGTTAACTCTGTTTCTCTCTCCACGGATGCTGCCTGGCTTGCTGAGTTTTTCCAGCGTTTTCTGTTGTTATATTGGATTTGAACACCTTGTCTCTCTTGCTACAACCGTGTGTGTGTGTGAGTTTTTGTGTGTGTTACAGCCCTGTCTCTGGATGAAGTGAAGTTGCTCCCATGTTATCGGTCACTGGAGATCCAGGGCTGTTTATAGTCTAAAGTTTCATGGACTGGGTGAGATCACATTACCCCAGGGGAAGGGCTATGTGTGTGTAGAAAAAAAGACTGCAACTGAATCCATTTGAAATGAAAATCTAGCTCTCCCTGTTTTAAAAAATAAATCTTTAAAAACATTTCTTAACTTATTTTTTAATTGTTTATTCCCCTTGCAACAAGGAAAAGTGTGCTTATTTTTCTGTTTGTGTGTGTGTGTGTGTGTGAGAGTGAAAAGGGCGTTTGCTTTGTTGGGTGTGAGAATCGAGTTTCTAAAATGCCCCCTTTCTCTCTCTCTCTCCTGGTGGGGGTCATTGTTTGTGTCTCAGTGAAGGGTTTGGTGTCCCTCTTTTTTAATGGAGCTTATTTTAGCAATGTCTGTTAAAAGAAAATAGAAAAACTTTTTTTTTTAAATTAAAAGCTAACTTTAAATCAACTGAGTATTGGATGGGTTGCCAGTCGAATATTGTGTCTAGTTTTGGGGCGTTTTGCTTATGAGAGAGGTTGTCCACACCAGGGAGAGGGTGTAGGAGAGATTTACTGGGATCAGTCCAGCGATTTGAGAGACTTGAGTTATGAGGACTGACTAGAGAAACTGGGGCTCTCTCCATTCGAACAGAGCAGGTTCAGAGGAGATCTGATGGTGGTCAGAATTGAGAAGTTCTGATAAAGTAACCAGGGAAGAACTATTTCCACTGGTTGATAACTAACAGATTAATTCAAGGGCTTCATAAATAAATACCATACACACACTGAGATATATTCATGCCTTTGTTACCTCCAGACTCGACTATACCAACGCTCTCCCGCCTTGCACCCTCCATAAACTTGAGCTCATCTGAAACTCGGCTGCCCCGTGTCCTAACTCGCACCAAGTCCCGTTCACCCATCACCCCCTGTGCTCGCTGACCTACATTGGCTCCCAGTCCAGCAACGCCTCGATTTCAAAATTCACATCCTTGTTTTCAAATCCCTCCAGGGCCTCCTCCCCTCCCTATCTCTGTGACCTCCTCCAGCCCCACAACCTCCCCGAGATCTCTGCGCTCCTCCAACTCTGGCCTCTTGTCCATCCCCCAATTTCCATCGCTCCACCATTGGTGGCCGTGCCTTCAGCTGCCTGGGCCCCGAGCGCTGGAATTCCCTCCCTAAACCTCTCCACCTCTCCTTTTAAGACGCTCCTTAAAACCAACCTCTTTGACCAAGCTGTCCTAATCCACCTTATGTGGCTCGGTGTCAAATATTGTTTGATAACACTCCTGTGAAGCTGCCTTGGGATGTCTTACTACGTTAAAGGCGCTGTATAAATACAAGTTGTTGTTGTTGGCATAGAATGATGGGAGCAGAATCTATAATAGCTTTTAAAAAGGAAATGGATAAATACTTAAACCTTTCGAAAGGGTCTGGGGAAGTAGCTAGGTTGAAAAAAGGCCAAGGTCCACCTAATTCTCCTTCTAACATCCTGGTGGTCACATGATCCATCGATACTGGGACTTGTTGCTGAATCATAGCAAACAATCTCTATGGATTAGTCAACAACAGACTCGAGACCGGGGGAGGAAAACACCCAGAGTTTTGGGAACCATATGTCGAAAGTCACCTGTTCTTCCCGAGCAAGCTACAATCGCCACATGTCATGCCCCAAATGACTCATAGACTGGATCTATGTTGTTATCTGAAAGAAATCGATGTAATTTATACCTTCTCTCTTGCCCCCACCCCCTCAAAAAAAAACCAATCAGGCATTTGATCAGAAGATGGAGAGATTACATTAACAAAGGAACTAAGATTCTTGGGGAGTTGAGGGATTCTCACTAACATACCATACCGTTTGTGATCACTATTTCTTGTATGTTCCTGTAAAGTATTCAAACTTGGGGGTTTGCGGGGGGGAGGGGGAAGCGGAGGCAGAGAGACATTCCACATGCATTTTCTTTTTAAAAAAAAGCTTAAATCATCTGCTTTAATGTGTTGGGTGTCAGCCGTGGCTCAGTGGGCAGCACTCTCTCTCCTCCTGAGTCGGAAGGTCGTGGGTTCGAGCCCCACTCCAGAGACTCGAGCAGAGAATCCAGGCTGGCAGTGCCAGTGCTGAGGGAGCGCCGCACTGTCGATGGGCAGTACTGAGGGAGCGCCGCACTGTCGATGGGCGGTACTGAGGGAGCGCCGCACTGTCGGAGGGGCAGTACTGAGGGAGTGCCGCACTGTCGGAGGGGCAGTACTGAGGGAGTGCCGCACTGTCGGAGGGGCAGTACTGAGGGAGCGCCGCACTGTCGGAGGGGCAGTACTGAGGGAGCGCCGCACTGTCGGAGGGGCAGTACTGAGGGAGCGCCGCACTGTCTGAGGGGCAGTACTGAGGGAGCGCCGCACTGTCTGAGGGGCAGTACTGAGGGAGCGCCGCACTGTCTGAGGGGCAGTACTGAGGGAGTGCCGCACTGTCAGAGGGGCGGTACTGAGGGAGCGCCGCACTGTCGGAGGGGCAGTACTGAGGGAGCGCCGCACTGTCGGAGCCGCACTGTCGGAGGGGCAGTACTGAGGGAGCGCCGCACTGTCGGAGGGTGCAGTACTGAGGGAGCACCGCACTGTCGGAGGGGCGGTACTGAGGGAGCGCCGCACTGTGGGAGGGGCGGTACTGAGGGAGCGCCGCACTGTCGGAGGGGCAGTACTGAGGGAGTACCGCACTGTCGGAGGGGCAGTACTGAGGGAGCGCCGCAGTGTCAGAGGGGCAGTACTGAGGGAGCGCTGCACTGTCGGAGAGGCAGTACTGAGGGAGCGCTGCACTGTCGGAGGGACAGTACTGAGGGAGCGCCGCACTGTCGGAGGGGCAGAGCTGAGGGAGCGCCGCACTGTCGGAGGGGCAGTACTGAGGGAGCGCCGCACTGTCGGAGGGGCAGGACTGAGGGAGCGCCGCACTGTCGGAGGGGCAGTACTGAGGGAGCGCTGCACTGTCGGAGGGACAATACTGAGGGAGCGCCGCACTGTCGGAGGGGCAGTACTGAGGGAGCGCCGCATTGCCTTCCGGATGAGACATTAACCCGAGGCCCCGTCTGCCGCGTCGGGTGGACATAAAAGATCCCACGGCCACTATTGGAAGAAGGGCAGGAAAGTTCTCCCCGGTGTCCTGGGGCCAATATTTATCCCTCAACCAGCATCTAAAGCAGATGATCTGGTCATTATCACATTGCTGTTTGTGGGATCTTGCTGTGCGCAAATTGGTTGCCGCGTTTCCTACATTACAACAGCGAATACACTTCAAAAAGTAATTGGCTGTAAAGCGCTTTGGGACGTCCTGAGGTGGTGAAAGGCGCTGGAGAAATGCAAGTCTTTTTTAAAAATCTCCCAAGCAAGTGTTCAGTGGGGGGAAAAAAAGACAAACTCGCCTTTTTTAAATGGCCCCTGTGATTTTTCTCCTGTTTTTTGCTGGCAGGAGATTAATCTCTGATTCCTGTTGAGTCCCGAACAATGGTGGAGGGTTGGCATCACGAGCGCTGATTCATTCTTCCCCGTGTCGCCGAAAGCTACAGAACTCCTGTTTCCGTCTTCCCTCCCTCCTTTTCAACGTGCCATCATTGATCGTGGAATCATGCCCCACAGAAGTGGGGCCATTCGGCCCATCGTGCCTGTGCTGGCTCTTTGTGAAGGAGCTTTCCAATTAGTCCCGTTCCACCCTGCTCTTTCCGCAAAGCCCTGACTGTCAGGATGATTGAATTTAGTTGTCTGCAATTGTAAGTTACACATGCATTGTTCTCTATCTATATATGCTTTGACGATTCTGTATCTCCTCACTTCACCCGACGAAGGAGTTGTAACTCCGAAAGCTTGTGATTTAAAATAAAACTGTTGGACTATAACCTGGTGTTGTGCGACCTCTCAATTTTGTCCACCCCAGTCCAACACCGGCATCTCCGCATCATGGAGAGTCTAGAACCAGGGGTCACAGTCTCAGAATAAGGGGTCGGCCATTTAGGACTGAGATGAGGAGGAATTTCTTCACCCAGAGGGTGGTGAATCTTTGGAATTCTCTACCCCAGAGGTCTGTGGAGGCTCAGTCGATGAGTATATTCAAGACTGAAATCGATCTAGTAGGGGGACTCGAGGGATATGGGGATCAGGCAGGAAAATGGAGTTGGTCGAAGATCAGCCATGATCTTATTGAATGCCGCGCAGGTTCGAGAGGCCGTATGGCCTACTCCTGCTCCGAATTCTTGTGTTCTTCATCAAGTGGTTCACGCTAACGCTGTCTTTTTCCCACTCCCTCCTCCTGCAGTGTGCAATGCCCAACACGTGAAGGTGGAGCCCAAAGTGTCCGGCTACGTGGGGAGTCAGGCTGCCCTCCGTTGCCAGTTCGTGGACCCCGCTCAGACGCTCACGGTCACGCAGGTCACCTGGATCAAGGACCCCTCGGGAGCCAAGGTCATCCTGGCCGTCTACAACCCGAACTTTGGCACCAATTACCCCACCGACACCGGGGGGCGCATCCACTTCCGTGAGGTCTCCATGAAGGACGCCACGCTGATCATCGAGAGACTGCAGATGGACGACGACGGGATTTACAGCTGCGAGTTCGCCATATACCCTGAGGGCAACCAGGAGGCCGCCACCAACTTGACGGTCCTAGGTACGTCTGTGGACTATTGGGCCAAGGTGAGCCCTTTAAAAACGCTCCCTCCCGCCGTAAATACTGTGGCAACAAGAGCAGGTCAGAGGCTGGGGATTCTGGGGCGAGTGTCTCACCTCCTGACTCCCCAAAGCCTTTCCACCATCTACAAGGCACAAGTCAGGAGTGTGATGGAATACTCTCCACTTGCCTGGATGAGTGCAGCTCCAACAACACTCAAGAAGCTCGACACCATCCAGGGCAAAGCAGCCCGCTTGATTGGCACACCATCCACCACCTTAAACATTCACTCCCTCCACCACCGGCGCACCGTGGCTGCAGTGTGTACCATCAACAACATGCACTGCAGCAACTCGCCAAGGCTTCTTCGGTAGCACCTCCCAAACCTGTGACCTCTACCACCTAGAAGGACAAGGGCAGCAGGCGCATGGGAACACCACCACCTCCAAGTCACACACCATCTTGACTTAGAAGTATATCGCCGATCCTTCATCGTCGCTGGGTCAAAATCCTGGAACTCCCTCCCTAACAGCACTGTGGGAGCACCTTCACCACACTGACTGCAGCGGTTCAAGAAGGCGGCTCACCATCACCTTCTCGAGGGCAACTAGGGATGGCCAATAAATGCTGGCCTTGCCAGCGACGCCCACATCCCCGGAATGAATTAAAAACACTCAAGGATGCTCTCCCCCGAACACGGTGTCGTAACTAAGCCACACAGGCCAGGAAGATCCCAAGATTGTTCCGAAGCCGGAGGGCGGAGTCAGGAGGTTCTGGGATTCGAGCCCCACTACAGACAGGTTACTGCTTTTAGCCCCGAAACCATTGGTTGGCAGCATCGACAAAAGCCACTTGGCTTCCTACCTTTACACCCTTCCCTTGGGAGAACAGCGGGGAAAGTCGGAGAACGAGTCGCAGTCTGGCGGGGTGGCCATTGCGTTGTTTTTGTGGAAGGATTCGCAGGCTGACGGGCAAAACTCCTTCTGGGACAGTGACCAGCTTCATCCCGGCCGATAGGCTAGGGTGGGTTGGTAGGGGTCGTCCTTTTTTTTTGTTTATGTGATGTGAGCGTCGCTGGCAAGGCCGGCATTTATTGCCCATCCCTAGTTGCCCCTCGAGAAGGTGATGGTGAGCCGCCTTCTTGAACCGCTGCAGTCCGTGTGGTGAAGGTGCTCCCACAGTGCTGTTAGGGAGGGAGTTCCAGGATTTTGACCCAGCGACGATGAAGGAACGGCCGATATATCTCCAAGTCAGGATGGTGTGTTTGACTTGGAGGGGAACTTGGAGGTGGTGGTGTTCCCATGCGCCTGCTGCCCTTGTCCTTCTAGGTGGTAGAGGTCGCGGGTTTGGGAGGTGCTGCCGAAGATTTATTCCCCTAGTTGCCCTAGTGGTGTTGGGCCGCCTTTTTGAACCACTGAACTACTGAGTGGCTTGTTCGGCCTCTTCATGGGGCAGTTAAGACTGGGTCTAGAGTCACACATAGGCCCAGACTGTGTAAGGACGACAGGTTTCCTTCCCTAAATGAACGTTAGTGAACCAGTTGGGTTATTACAACAATCTGACCGCTTCATTGTCACCTATTTCCAAGTTTGCTTTTTTTAAACTCAATTCAAAATTCTCAAACTGCAATGGCGGTGGGATTTGAACTCTCGTTCTCTGGATTATTCGTCCCAGGCCTCTGGATTACTAGTCCAGTAAAATAACCCCTACACCACCGTATCCCAGAGAACAAGGACGGCTGGTAGAGTCTGTTGAATGAACCAGAGAGCAGAGTTGATCCATGTGATATGGTCGCAGGAACTGGAGGAGGCCATTCAGCCCCTCGAGCCTGTTCGGCCGTTCACTGAGATGACGGCTGATCATCCCATCTTGACTCGCGTGACCATTTTATCTTCTGTCTTGCAGTCAAGCCTGTAAATTCGGCCAGCCCGCTACTGGAAAAGGCTGGGCCCACTGAAGTTCCCGTGGCCGTCTGCACCTCGGCCAATGGGAAGCCGGCATCTTCTATCATCTGGAAGGGGGACGTTGCGGGACATGTCAACACGACCCAGACCAAGAACAGCGATGGAACCATCACCGTGGAGAGCCATTTCAGTGCGGTCCCCAGCGGGGAGATCGACGGGGAGACCATCACTTGTGTGGTGACCCATGAGTCGCTGGATCGGCCAGAGTCTATTCCGATCACACTGTCTGTGCAATGTAAGTATTCGATAATGGCAATGTAGGAATAGGCACAGCTCTGGCCTCTTGTCCATCTCCCATTCCCTTCGCTCCACCATTGGCGGCCGTGCCTTCAGCCGCCTGGGTCCTAAGCTCTGAAATTCCTTCCTAAACCTCTCCGCCTCTCTCTCCTCCTTTTAAGACGCTCCTTAAAACCGACCTCTTTGACCAAGCTTTTGCTTGCCTGTCCTAATATCTCCTCATGTGGCTCGCTGTCAAATTTTGTCTGATTTATAAGGTTCTATATAAATGCAAGTTGTTGCTGCTGAACGCTAAAAGACCAAGGATCCTTCTAGTTCACCTTCGACCCTCCTGGTCGTCACACGACACGACCATAATGGAGTAGTTGACCAATCACAGCGATCAATCTCCATCAATGAATCTCCAACAGATCCAGACACAAGGCAAGGAAAACCCCCAGTGGTTGGAGAGCTTTGGGAACCAGAGGTCCAAAGACCCCTGCTCCTCCCGAGTACGCTACACTCACCACACGTCATGTCTCAAATTAACTCCAATATATCCCGCAGTACTATTTATGAAAGAAATCCTTACTTCATTTTTGTTTTGAGAAGTGGCTCCCTGGGGAGTCCGTTCCATAGATTGACCACTCGCTCACTGGTCTTACTCCAATTATAAAGGGCCCTGGTGAGACCACACCTGGAGTATTGTGTACAATTTTGGTCTCCTTACCTAAGGAAGGATATACTTGCCATAGAGGGAGTGCAACGAAGGTTCATGAGATTGATTCCTGGGATGGCGGGACTGTCGTATGAGAAGAGATTGAGTAAACTAGGCCTGTATTCTCTTGAATTCAGAAGAATGAGAGGGGATCTCATTGAAGCGCACACAATTATTGCAGGGCTTGATAGGGTGGATGCTGGGAGAATGTTTCCCTTGGCTGGGGAGTCTAGAACCAGGGGCCACAGCCTCAGGATAAATGGTAGGCCATTCAGGACTGAGATGAGAAGAAATTTCTTCTCTCAGAGGGTGGTGAATCTTTGGAATTCTCTACCCCAGAGGGCTGTGGAGGCTCAGTCGTTGAGTATATTCAAGACAGAGATCGATAGATATTTGGATATTAAGGGAATCAAGGGCTTTGGGGATAGTGCAGGAAAGTGGAGATGAGGCAGAAGATCAGCCATGATCTTATTGAACGCTGCGCAGGTTCGAGAGGCCGTATGGCCTACTCCTGCTCCGAATTCTTGTGTTCTTCATCAAGTGGTTCACGCTAACGCTGTCTTTTTCCCCCTCCCTCCTCCTGCAGTGTGCAATGCCCAACACGTGAAGGTGGAGCCCAAAGTGTCCGGCTACGTGGGGAGTCAGGCTGCCCTCCGTTGCCAGTTCGTGGACCCCGCTCAGACGCTCACGGTCACGCAGGTCACCTGGATCAAGGACCCCTCGGGAGCCAAGGTCAACCTGGCCGTCTACAACCCAGACCATGGCACCAATTACCCCACCGACACCGGGGGGCGCATCCACTTCCGTGAGGTCTCCATGAAGGACGCCACGCTGATCATCGAGAGACTGCAGATGGACGACGACGGGATTTACAGCTGCGAGTTCGCCATATACCCCGAGGGCAACCAGGAGGCCGCCACCAACTTGACGGTCCTAGGTACGTCTGTGGACTATTCGGTTAAGGTGGGCCTCGCGGGGCCGAGACTCATCTCGGCTTCCCGCCTCCCAAGCAACGGGGGAGGGTGGAGGCCGCTGGGTAGAATCTCGCAGCACAGGAGGAGGCCATTCAGCCCATCGTGCCTGTGCCGGCTCTTTGAAAGAGCTCTCCAATTCGGCCCACTCTTCCCCTGCTCCTTTCCCCATAGCCCTGCGAATGTTTCCTTTTCAAATATTTATCCAATTCCCTTTTGAAAGTTGAATCTGCCTCGCAGTGTGTAAAACAAAAGTTATTCCGGTCCCCCCCACCCCCTCTGGTTCTTTGACCAATGATCTTAAACCTGTGTCCTCTGGTAACCGACCCTCCTGCCTCTGTAAACGGTTTCTCCCCCTCTACTCGATCAGAACCCCTCCTGTTTTTGAACACCTCGATTGAATCTGCTGCCAATTTCGGGCAGATTGCGTCTCGGACGTGCCCGCCGTGTTTTCGTGCCAGGAGCCTGGTTTCTTTCACTCCAGGTGTGGCAGAAAAGGCACAAGATGTCTTGACTCCTCGCTCTTGAAAGGCATCGGCCCCGGAGCCAGCCTTGGGTCCAGTGGTTAGCGATCCCGCTCCAAAGAGTCCCGGCGAGTGGAGACCGCTCGGAATTCCTGCTGGACGGGATGCTCTCGTCCGGTGGGTGTGGGTGACCCCTCCCTCCATTGTATGGATTGTGGGAGCCCTTTAAAAACCCTCCCTCCCACCGTAAATACTGTGGCAACAAGAGCAGGTCAGAGGCTGGGTATTCTGCGGCGAGTGTCTCACCTCCTGACTCCCCAAAGCCTTTCCACCATCTACAAGGCACAAGTCGAGAGTGTGATGGAATACTCTCCACTTGCCTGGATGAGTGCAGCTCCAACAACACTCAAGAAGCTCGACACCATCCAGGACAAAGCAGCCCGCTTGATTGGCACCCCATCCACCACCTTAAACATTCACTCCCTCCACCACCGGCGCACCGTGGCTGCAGTGTGTACCATCTACAAGATGCACTGCAGCAACTCGCCAAGGCTTCTTCGGCAGCACCTCCCAAACCCGCCACCTCTTCCACCTAGGGCAGCAAGCGCAGCGGAACACCACCACCTCCAAGTTCCCCTCCACACACACCATCCTGACTTGGAAATATCTCACTGATCCTTCATCGTCGCTGGGTCAAAATCCTGGAACTCCCTCCCTAACAGCACTGTGGGAGCACCTTCACCACACGGACTGCAGCGGTTCAAGAAGGCGGCTCACCACCACCTTCTCAAGGGCGGTTAGGGATGGGCAATAAATGCTGGCCTTGCCAGCGACGCCCACATCCCACAAACGAATAAAAAAAACAGAATCCAGGTTATGGACAGGAAGTCCACACACAAACCAGATGTTTAATAATTCATATACACAGTTCTTCCACTTCATTTTTTTCCCATTGTGTTTTCACAGATCCAGCTGGGAATGTAAAGAGAAATGTAATGATCTCATGTGTGGTAGTCGGAGTGGTGGTGATTGTTCTGGCCACGTTTCTCATTGTTCTACTGATCAGGAAGAAATCCAAAACAGCAGGTAAATTACTGGAAACTGAAAGGTGAAATCAACGGCCTAGACAGACACAGGCAGTTCAACTCGGACCGACCTCTCGACCTTTTATCTTTCTTCCGGTTTTCAGATTCCTGGTCTTGCTCTCTGCTCTGATCCCAAGCTTTCTCCCTTTCCTGACAACCGCTTACCTTCTCCTCAATTCCCACCGCTCCACTGAGCTCAGGTGTTCAAGGTGGTGAATGGGAGCCCTCATTGGGCACAGGCTCCTCGACCTCCTCCCTGCATCTCCAGGACAAGGTGCAAGAAAAGGTTCTTCCAATCCTTCTTAGCTCATTCAATCTGTCTCTCTGTCTCTCTCTCTCTGTCTGTCTCTCTCTCTCTCTCTCTCTGACTCTCTGTCTGTCTGTCTGTCTCTCTCTCTCTGTCTGTCTCTCTCTCTCTGTCTGTCTCTCTCTCTGTCTGTCTCTCTCTC
>JASTWF010000365.1:423168-459229 GCA_030390025.1 Squalus acanthias | reverse complement strand
GGGGGAGACTCTAGTAGGGGGAGACTCTAGTAGGGGGAGACTCTAGTAGGGGAGAGACTCTAGTAGGGGAGAGACTCTAGTAGGGGAGAGACTCTAGTAGGGGGGAGACTCTAGTAGGAGAGAGACTCTAGTAGGGGAGAGACTCTAGTAGGAGAGACTCTAGTAGGAGAGAGACTCTAGTAGGAGAGAGACTCTAGTAGGGGAGAGACTCTAGTAGGGGGGAGACTCTAGTAGGAGAGAGACTCTAGTAGGAGAGACTCTAGTAGGGGGGAGACTCTAGTAGGAGAGACTCTAGTAGGAGAGAGACTCTAGTAGGGGAGAGACTCTAGTAGGAGAGAGACTCTAGTAGGAGAGAGACTCTAGTAGGGGGGAGACTCTAGTAGGGGAGAGACTCTAGTAGGGGGGAGAGACTCTAGTAGGGGAGAGACTCTAGTAGGAGAGAGACTCTAGTAGGGAGAGACTCTAGTAGGGGAGAGACTCTAGTAGGAGAGAGACTCTAGTAGGAGAGAGACTCTAGTAGGGGAGAGACTCTAGTAGGGGGAGAGACTCTAGTAGGGGGGAGACTCTAGTAGGGGGGAGACTCTAGTAGGAGAGAGACTCTAGTAGGGGGGAGACTCTAGTAGGAGAGAGACTCTAGTAGGGGGGAGACTCTAGTAGGGGGGAGACTCTAGTAGGGGAGACTCTAGTAGGGAGAGACTCTAGTAGGGGGGAGACTCTAGTAGGGGAGAGACTCTAGTAGGGGAGAGACTCTAGTAGGGGGGAGACTCTAGTAGGGGGGAGACTCTAGTAGGGGAGAGACTCTAGTAGGGGGGAGACTCTAGTAGGGGAGAGACTCTAGTAGGGAGAGACTCTAGTAGGGGAGGACTCTAGTAGGGGAGGAGACTCTAGTAGGGGAGAGACTCTAGTAGGAGAGAGACTCTAGTAGGGGAGAGACTCTAGTAGGGGAGAGACTCTAGTAGGGGGAGACTCTAGTAGGGGAGAGACTCTAGTAGGGGGAGACTCTAGTAGGGAGAGAGACTCTAGTAGGAGAGAGACTCTAGTAGGGGGAGAGACTCTAGTAGGGGGAGACTCTAGTAGGGGAGAGACTCTAGTAGGAGAGAGACTCTAGTAGGGGGGAGACTCTAGTAGGGGGAGACTCTAGTAGGAGAGACTCTAGTAGGGGAGAGACTCTAGTAGGGGAGAGACTCTAGTAGGAGAGAGACTCTAGTAGGGGGGAGACTCTAGTAGGAGAGAGACTCTAGTAGGGGGGAGACTCTAGTAGGGGAGAGACTCTAGTAGGAGAGAGACTCTAGTAGGGGAGAGAGACTCTAGTAGGGGAGAGACTCTAGTAGGGGAGAGACTCTAGTAGGGGGGAGACTCTAGTAGGGGAGAGACTCTAGTAGGAGAGAGACTCTAGTAGGGGAGAGACTCTAGTAGGAGAGAGACTCTAGTAGGGGAGAGACTCTAGTAGGGGGGAGACTCTAGTAGGGGAGAGACTCTAGTAGGAGAGAGACTCTAGTAGGAGAGAGACTCTAGTAGGGGAGAGACTCTAGTAGGAGAGAGACTCTAGTAGGAGAGAGACTCTAGTAGGGGAGACTCTAGTAGGGGGGAGACTCTAGTAGGGGGGAGACTCTAGTAGGGGGAGACTCTAGTAGGGGAGAGACTCTAGTAGGGAGAGACTCTAGTAGGGGGGAGACTCTAGTAGGAGAGAGACTCTAGTAGGAGAGAGACTCTAGTAGGGGAGAGACTCTAGTAGGAGAGAGACTCTAGTAGGAGAGAGACTCTAGTAGGGGAGAGACTCTAGTAGGGGAGAGACTCTAGTAGGGGAGACTCTAGTAGGAGAGAGACTCTAGTAGGAGAGAGACTCTAGTAGGAGAGAGACTCTAGTAGGAGAGAGACTCTAGTAGGGGAGAGACTCTAGTAGGAGAGAGACTCTAGTAGGGGGGAGACTCTAGTAGGGGAGAGACTCTAGTAGGAGAGAGACTCTAGTAGGGGAGAGACTCTAGTAGGGGAGAGACTCTAGTAGGGGAGAGACTCTAGTAGGAGAGAGACTCTAGTAGGGGAGACTCTAGTAGGGGGGAGACTCTAGTAGGAGAGAGACTCTAGTAGGGGGGAGACTCTAGTAGGGGGAGACTCTAGTAGGGGAGAGACTCTAGTAGGAGAGAGACTCTAGTAGGAGAGAGACTCTAGTAGGGGAGAGACTCTAGTAGGGGAGAGACTCTAGTAGGGAGAGAGACTCTAGTAGGGGAGAGACTCTAGTAGGGGAGAGACTCTAGTAGGGGAGAGACTCTAGTAGGGGGGAGACTCTAGTAGGGGAGAGACTCTAGTAGGGGAGAGACTCTAGTAGGGGAGAGACTCTAGTAGGGGAGAGACTCTAGTAGGGGAGAGACTCTAGTAGGAGAGAGACTCTAGTAGGAGAGAGACTCTAGTAGGGGAGAGACTCTAGTAGGGGAGAGACTCTAGTAGGGGGAGACTCTAGTAGGGGGGAGACTCTAGTAGGGGAGAGACTCTAGTAGGGGAGAGACTCTAGTAGGGAGAGACTCTAGTAGGGGGGGAGACTCTCTAGTAGGCGAGACTCTAGTAGGAGAGAGACTCTAGTAGGAGAGAGACTCTAGTAGGGGAGAGACTCTAGCTAGGAGGAAGACTCTAGTCAGGAGAGAGACTCTAGAGGAGAGAGACTCTAGTAGAGGAGAGACTCCAAGCTAGGGGGGAGACTCTAGTAGGGGAGAGACTCTAGGTAGGAGAGAGACTCTAGTAGGAGAGAGACCTCTAGTAGGGGGAGACTCTAGTAGGAGAGAGAATCTCGTAGGAAGAGAGACTCTATGTAGGGAGAGAGACTCTAGTAGGAGAGAGACTCTAGTAGGAGAGAGACTCTAGTAGGAGAGAGAGACCATCTAGTAGGGAGAGAGACTCTAGTAGGGAGAGACTCTAGTAGGAGAGAGACTCCTAGAGGGCGAGAGACTCAGTAGGGGAGAGATCAGCTCTAGCTAGGGGCTGAGAGAGACTCTAGAAGGGGCGAGAGACTCTAGTAGGGGAAGAGACTCTATTAGGGGAGAGACTCTAGTAGTAGAGAGCCTCTAGTAGGGGAGAGACACTAGTAGGGTGAGAGACTCTAGTAGGGGAGAGACTCTAGTAGGGGAGAGACTCTAGTAGGAGGGAGACTCTAGTAGGGGAGAGACTCTAGTAGGAGAGACTCTAGTAGGGGAGAGACTCTAGTAGGGGAGAGACTCTAGTAGGGAGAGAGACTCTAGTAGGGGGGAGACTCTAGTAGGGGAGAGACTCTAGTAGGGGGAGACTCTAGTAGGGGGAGACTCTAGTAGGGGGGAGACTCTAGTAGGAGAGAGACTCTAGTAGGGGAGAGACTCTAGTAGGGGAGAGACTCTAGTAGGGGGAGAGACTCTAGTTAGAGGGGAGACTCTAGTAGGGGAGAGACTCTAGTAGGGGAGACTCTAGTAGGAGGAGAGCTCTAGTAGGGGGAGACTCTAGTAGGGGGAGACTCTAGTAGGGGGAGACTCAGTAGGAGAGCTCTAGTATGGATGAGACTCTAGTAGGGGAGAGACTCTAGTAGGGGGGAGACTCTAGTAGGGGAGAGACTCTAGTAGGGGGGAGACTCTAGTAGGGGAGAGACTCTAGTAGGGGGAGAGACTCTAGTAGGGGAGGACTCTAGTAGGGGAGACTCTAGTAGGGGGGAGACTCTAGTAGGAGAGAGACTCTAGTAGGGGGAGAGACTCTAGTAGGGGGGAGACTCTAGTAGGGGAGAGACTCTAGTAGGGGAGAGACTCTAGTAGGGGGAGACTCTAGTAGGGGGGAGACTCTAGTAGGTGGAGAGACTCTAGTAGGGGAGGAGACTCTAGTAGGGGGGAGACTCTAGTAGGGGGGAGACTCTAGTAGGGGGAGAGACTCTAGTAGGGGGGAGACTCTAGTAGGGGGGAGACTCTAGTAGGGGGGAGACTCTAGTAGGAGAGAGACTCTAGTAGGGGAGAGACTCTAGTAGGGGAGAGACTCTAGTAGGAGAGAGACTCTAGTAGGAGAGAGACTCTAGTAGGGGGGAGACTCTAGTAGGAGAGAGACTCTAGTAGGAGAGAGACTCTAGTAGGGGGGAGACTCTAGTAGGAGAGAGACTCTAGTAGGAGAGAGACTCTAGTAGGGGAGAGACTCTAGTAGGGGAGAGACTCTAGTAGGAGAGAGACTCTAGTAGGGGAGAGACTCTAGTAGGGGAGAGACTCTAGTAGGAGAGAGACTCTAGTAGGAGAGAGACTCTAGTAGGAGAGAGACTCTAGTAGGGGAGAGACTCTAGTAGGAGAGAGACTCTAGTAGGAGAGAGACTCTAGTAGGAGAGAGACTCTAGTAGGGGAGAGACTCTAGTAGGGGAGAGACTCTAGTAGGGGAGAGACTCTAGTAGGGGGAGAGACTCTAGTAGGGAGAGACCTCTAGTAGGAAGGACTCTCGTCGGGGAGACTCTAGTAGGGAGAGACTCTAGTAGGAGGAGGACCTCTAGTAGGGGTAGACTCTAGTAGGGGAGAGACTCTCGTAGGGGGGAGACTCTAGTAGGGGAGAGACTCTAGTAGGAGGAGAGACTCTAGTAGGGGAGAGACTCTAGTAGGGGGGAGACTCTAGTAGGTGAGAGGACTCTAGTAGGGGAGAGACTCTAGTAGGAGAGAGACTCTAGTAGGGGAGAGACTCTAGTAGGTGAGAGACTCTAGTAGGGGGCGAGACTCTAGTAGGGGGAGACTCTAGTAGGAGAGAGACTTCTAGTAGGGTGAGACTCTAGTAGGGGAGAGACGTTCGAGTAGGGGGGAGGACTCCTAGTAGGGGGAGACTCTAGTAGGGAGAGACTCTAGTAGGGGGGAGACTCTAGTAGGGGGAGAGACTCTAGTAGGGGGGAGACTCTAGTAGGAGAGAGACTCTAGTAGGAGAGAGACTCTAGTAGGGGAGAGACTCAGTAGGGAGAGACTCTAGTAGTTGAGAGACTCTAGTAGGGGAGAGACTCTAGTAGGGACGAGACTCTAGTAGGGGGGAGACTCTAGTAGGGGAGAGACTCTAGTAGGGGAGAGACTCTAGTAGGGAGAGACTCTAGTAGGGGGGAGACTCTAGTAGGGGGGAGACTCTAGTAGGAGAGAGACTCTAGTAGGGGAGGACTCTAGTAGGGGAGAGACTCTAGTAGGGGAGAGACTCTAGTAGGAGGAGAGACTCTAGTAGGGGAGAGACTCTAGTACTCTAGTAGGGGAGAGACTCTAGTAGGGAGAGACTCTAGTAGGGGGGAGACTCTAGTAGGGGGAGAGACTCTAGTAGGGGAGAGACTCTAGTAGGGGAGAGACTCTATTAGGAGAGAGACTCTAGTTAGGGGGAGACTCTAGTAGGAAGGAGACTCTAGTAGGGGGGGAGACTCTAGTAGGAGAGAGCTCTAGTAGGGGGGAGACTCTAGTAGGGAGAGACTCTAGTAGGGAGAGAGACTCTAGTAGGGGGAGAGACTCTAGTAGGGGGAGAGGAGACTCTAGTAGGGGTGAGACTCTAGTAGGGGAGAGACTCTAGTAGGTGGAGGACTCTAGGTAGGGGGAGAGACTCTAGTAGGGGGGAGACTCTAGTAGGGGGAGAGACTCTAGTAGGAGGGAGACTCTAGTAGGAGGAGAATAGTAGGGGGAGACTCTAGTATGGGGGAGACTCTAGTAGGGGGAGACTCTAGTAGGGGGAGAGACTCTAGTAGGAGGGAGACTCTAGTAGGAGGAGACGTCTAGTAGGGGGGAGACTCTAGTAGGGGGGAGACTCTAGTAGGGGGGAGACTCTAGTAGGAGGGAGACTCTAGTAGGAGGGAGACTCTAGTAGGAGAGACTCTAGTAGGGGGGAGACTCTAGTAGGGGGGAGACTCTAGTAGGAGAGAGACTCTAGTAGGGGAGAGACTCTAGTAGGAGGGAGACTCTAGTAGGGGGAGAGACTCTAGTAGGGGAGACTCTAGTAGGGGAGAGACTCTAGTAGGGAAGGGAGACTCTAGTAGGGGGGGAGACTCTAGTAGGGGGAGATCTAGTAGGGGGAGGATGAGAGGACTCTAGTAGGGGAGACTCTAGTAGGGGGAGAGACTCTAGTAGGGGAGAGACGTCTAGTAGGGGGAGAGACACTAGTAGGAGAGAGACTCTAGTAGGGGAGACTCTAGTAGGGGGAGACTCTAGTAGGGGGGAGACTCTAGTAGGGAGAGAGACTCTAGTAGGAGAGACTCTAGTAGGGGAGAGACTCTAGTAGGGGAGAGACTCTAGTAGGGGAGACTCTAGTAGGGGAGAGACTCTAGTAGGGGAGAGACTCTAGTAGGGGGGAGAGACTCTAGTAGGGTGAGACTCTAGTAGGAGAGAGACTCTAGTAGGGAGGAGACCTAGTAGGGGAGAGACTCTAGTAGGGGAGAGACTCTAGTAGGGGGGAGACTCTAGTAGGGAGAGACTCTAGTAGGTGGGAGACTCTAGTAGGAGAGAGACTCTAGTAAGGGAGAGACTCAGTAGGGGAGAGACTCTAGTAGGGGGAGACTCTAGTAGGGGGAGAGACTCTAGTAGGGGGAGACTCTAGTAGGGGGAGAGACTCTAGTAGGGTGAGACTCTAGTATGGGAGAGACTCTAGTAGGGGGGGAGACTCTAGTAGGGGAGAGACTCTAGTAGGGGGAGAGACATCTAGTAGGGGGAGACTCTAGTAGGGGGGAGACTCTAGTAGGGAGAGAGACTCTAGTAGGGGGGAGACCTAGTAGGGGAGAGACTCTAGTAGGGGAGAGAAGACTCTAGTAGGGGGGAGACTCTAGTAGGGGGAGACTCTAGTAGGAGAGAGACTCTAGTAGAGAGAGACTCTAGTAGGAGAGAGACTCTAGTAGGAGAGGAGACTCTAGTAGGGGGAGACTCTAGACTCTAGTAGGGGAGAGACTCTAGTAGGAGAGAGACTCTAGTAGGGAGAGACTCTAGTAGGAGAGAGACTCTAGTAGGGGAGAGACTCTAGTAGGGGAGAGACTCTAGTAGGGGAGAGACTCTAGTAGGGGAGAGACTCTAGTAGGGGAGAGACTCTAGTAGGAGAGAGGACTCTAGTAGGGGAGAGACTCTAGTAGGGGAGAGACTCTAGTAGGGGAGAGACTCTAGTAGGGAGAGAGACTCTAGTAGGAGAGAGACTCTAGTAGGAGAGAGACTCTAGTAGGGGAGAGAGACTCTAGTAGGGAGAGACTCTAGTAGGGGAGAGACTCTAGTAGGGGGGAGACTCTAGTAGGGGGAGACTCTAGTAGGGGGAGACTCTAGTAGGGGAGAGACTCTAGTAGGGGGGAGACTCTAGTAGGGGAGAGACTCTAGTAGGGGAGAGACTCTAGTAGGGGAGAGACTCTAGTAGGGGGGAGACTCTAGTAGGAGAGAGACTCTAGTAGGGGAGAGACTCTAGTAGGGGGGAGACTCTAGTAGGGGAGAGACTCTAGTAGGGGAGAGACTCTAGTAGGAGAGAGACTCTAGTAGGAGAGAGACTCTAGTAGGGGAGAGACTCTAGTAGGGGGAGAGACTCTAGTAGGAGAGAGACTCTAGTAGGGGAGAGACTCTAGTAGGGGAGAGACTCTAGTAGGGGAGAGACTCTAGTAGGGGAGAGACTCTAGTAGGAGAGAGGGAGAGACTCTAGTAGGGGAGAGACTCTAGTAGGAGAGAGACTCTAGTAGGGGAGAGACTCTAGTAGGGGAGAGACTCTAGTAGGGGAGAGACTCTAGTAGGGGGAGACTCTAGTAGGAGAGAGACTCTAGTAGGGGAGAGACTCTAGTAGGAGAGAGACTCTAGTAGGGGGAGACTCTAGTAGGGGAGAGACTCTAGTAGGGGGGAGACTCTAGTAGGAGAGAGACTCTAGTAGGGGGAGACTCTAGTAGGGGAGACTCTAGTAGGGGAGAGACTCTAGTAGGGGAGAGAACTCTAGTAGGGAGAGTCTCTAGTAGGGGTGAGACTCTAGTAGGGGAGGACTCTAGTAGGAGAGAGACTCTAGTAGGGGAGAGACTCTAGTAGGAGAGAGACTCTAGTAGGAGAGAGACTCTAGTAGGGGGAGACTCTAGTAGGGGGGAGACTCTAGTAGGGGGAGACTCTAGTAGGGAGAGACTCTAGTAGGGGAGAGACTCTAGAAGGTGAGAGACTCTAGTAGGGGAGAGACTCTAGAGGGGGGGGAGACTACTAGTAGGGGGGGACTCTAGTAGGGGGGAGACTCTAGTAGGGGAGAGACTCTAGTAGGGGTGAGACTCTAGTAGGAGAGAGACTCTAGTAGGGGGGAGCTAGACTCTAGTAGGGGAGAGACTCTAGTAGGGGGGAGACTCTAGTAGGGGGGAGACTCTAGTAGTAGGAGAGAGACTCTAGTAGGGGGGAGACTCTAGTAGGGGAGAGACTCTAGTAGGAGAGAGACTCTAGTAGGGAGAGAGACTCTAGTAGGGGAAGAGACTCTAGTAGGGGGGAGACTCTAGTAGGGAGAGACTCTAGTAGGGGAGAGACTCTAGTAGGGAGAGACTCTAGTAGGGGTGAGACTCTAGTAGGGAGAGACTCTAGTAGGAGAGAGACTCTAGTAGGGGAGAGACTCTAGTAGAGGGAGAGACTCTAGTAGGTGAGAGACTCTAGTAGGAGAGAGACTCTAGTAGGGGGAGAGACTTAGTAGGGGGAGACTCTAGTAGGGGGGGAGACTCTAGTAGGAGAGAGACTCTAGTAGGGGAGAGACTCTAGTAGGGGGAGACTCTAGTAGGGGAGAGACTCTAGAGGGAGAGACTCTAGTAGGGGAGAGACTCTAGTAGGGAGAGACTCTAGTAGGGAGAGACTCTAGTAGGGGAGAGACTCTAGTAGGGGAGAGACTCTAGTAGGGGAAGACTCTAGTAGGGGGAGAGACTCTAGTAGGGGGAGACTCTAGTAGGGGGAGACTCTAGTAGGAGAGAGACTCTAGTAGGGGGGAGACTCTAGTAGGGGGAGACTTAGTAGGGGGGAGACTCTAGTAGGAGAGAGACTCTAGTAGGAGGAGACTCTAGTAGGGAGACAGAGACTTAGTAGGGGAGAGACTCTAGTAGGAGGAGAGACTCTAGTAGGGGAGAGAGACTCTAGTAGGGAGAGACTCTAGTAGGGGAGAGACTCTAGTAGGGGAGAGACTCTAGTAGGAGAGAGACTCTAGTAGGGGGGAGACTCTAGTAGGGGAGAGACTCTAGTAGGAGAGAGACTCTAGTAGGAGAGAGACTCTAGTAGGGGAGAGACTCTAGTAGGAGAGAGACTCTAGTAGGGGAGAGACTCTAGTAGGGGGAGACTCTAGTAGGAGAGAGACTCTAGTAGGGGAGAGACTCTAGTAGGAGAGAGACTCTAGTAGGAGAGAGACTCTAGTAGGGGAGAGACTCTAGTAGGAGAGACTCTAGTAGGGGAGAGACTCTAGTAGGAGAGAGACTCTAGTAGGGGAGAGACTCTAGTAGGGGAGAGACTCTAGTAGGAGAGAGACTCTAGTAGGGGAGAGACTCTAGTAGGAGAGAGACTCTAGTAGGAGAGAGACTCTAGTAGGGGGGAGACTCTAGTAGGGGGAGACTCTAGTAGGGGGAGACTCTAGTAGGAGGGAGACTCTAGTAGGGGGGAGACTCTAGTAGGGGGGAGACTCTAGTAGGGGGAGACTCTAGTAGGGGAGAGACTCTAGTAGGAGAGAGACTCTAGTAGGGAGAGACTCTAGTAGGGGGAGACTCTAGTAGGGGGAGAGACTCTAGTAGGGGGAGACTCTAGTAGGGGAGAGACTCTAGTAGGGGAGAGACTCTAGTAGGAGAGAGACTCTAGTAGGGAGAGAGACTCTAGTAGGGGAGAGACTCTAGTAGGGGGGAGACTCTAGTAGGGGAGAGACTCTAGTAGGGGAGAGACTCTAGTAGGAGAGAGACTCTAGTAGGGGGGAGACTCTAGTAGGGGAGAGACTCTAGTAGGGGGGAGACTCTAGTAGGGGAGAGACTCTAGTAGGGAGAGACTCTAGTAGGGGAGGAGAGACTCTAGTAGGGGAGAGACTCTAGTAGGGGGGAGACTCTAGTAGGGGAGAGACTCTAGTAGGGGGAGACTCTAGTAGGGAGAGACTCTAGTAGGGGAGAGACTCTAGTAGGGGAGAGACTCTAGTAGGGGGAGGACTCTAGTAGGAGAGAGACTCTAGTAGGGGAGAGACTCTAGTAGGGGGAGAGACTCTAGTAGGAGAGAGACTCTAGTAGGGGTGAGACTCTAGTAGGGAGAGACTCTAGTAGGGAGAGGAGACTCTAGTAGGGAGAGACTCTAGTAGGAGAGAGACTCTAGTAGGAGAGAGACTCTAGTAGGGGGAGACTCTAGTAGGGAGAGAGACTCTAGTAGGGGAGAGACTCTAGTAGGAGAGAGACTCTAGTAGGGAGAGACTCTAGTAGGGGAGAGACTCTAGTAGGGGGGAGACTCTAGTAGGGAGAGACTCTAGTAGGGGAGAGACTCTAGTAGGGGGGAGACTCTAGTAGGGGGGAGACTCTAGTAGGAGAGAGACTCTAGTAGGGTGGAGACTCTAGTAGGGAGAGACTCTAGTAGGGGAGAGACTCTAGTAGGGGGAGACTCTAGTAGGGGAGAGACTCTAGTAGGAGAGAGACTCTAGTAGGGGGAGAGACTCTAGTAGGGGGAGACTCTAGTAGGGGAGAGACTCTAGTAGGGGGAGACTCTAGTAGGGAGAGACTCTAGTAGGGGAGGAGACTCTAGTAGGGGGGAGACTCTAGTAGGGGAGAGACTCTAGTAGGGGGGAGACTCTAGTAGGGAGAGACTCTAGTAGGGGGGAGACTCTAGTAGGGGAGAGACTCTAGTAGGGGGAGAGACTCTAGTAGGGGAGAGACTCTAGTAGGGGAGAGACTCTAGTAGGGGGAGAGACTCTAGTAGGGGAGAGACTCTAGTAGGGGAGAGACTCTAGTAGGGGAGAGACTCTAGTAGGGGGGAGACTCTAGTAGGGGGAGACTCTAGTAGGAGAGAGACTCTAGTAGGGGGAGACTCTAGTAGGGGGGAGACTCTAGTAGGGGAGAGACTCTAGTAGAGAGACTCTAGTAGGGGGGAGAGACTCTAGTAGGGGAGAGACTCTAGTAGGGGGAGACTCTAGTAGGGGGAGGACTCTAGTAGGGGGGAGACTCTAGTAGGAGAGAGACTCTAGTAGGGGGGAGACTCTAGTAGGGGAGACTCTAGTAGGGGGAGACTCTAGTAGGGGAGAGACTCTAGTAGGGGGAGAGACTCTAGTAGGGAGAGACTCTAGTAGGGTGAGACTCTAGTAGGGGGGAGACTCTAGTAGGGAGAGACCTCTAGTAGGGGGGAGCCTCTAGTAGGGGGGAGAGACTCTAGTAGGGGGAGAGACTCTTAGTAGGAGAGAGACTCTAGTAGGGGAGAGACTCTAGTAGGAGAGAGACTCTAGTAGGGGAGAGACTCTAGTAGGGGAGTGACTCTAGTAGGGGGGAGACTCTAGTAGGGAGAGACTCTAGTAGGGGAGAGGACTCTAGTAGGGGAGACTCTAGTAGGGAGAGACTCTAGTAGGAGAGAGACTCTAGTAGGGGGAGACTCTAGTAGGGGGAGACTCTAGTAGGGGAGAGACTCTAGTAGGGGGGAGACTCTTGTAGGGGAGAGACTCTAGTAGGAGAGAGACTCTAGTAGGGGGAAACTCTAGTAGGGGAGAGACTCTAGTAGGGGAGAGACTCTAGTAGGGGGAGACTCTAGTAGGGGAGAGACTCTAGTAGGAGAGACTCTAGTAGGGAGAGAGACTCTAGTAGGGAGAGCTCTAGTAGGAGAGAGACTCTAGTAGGGGAGAGACTCTAGTAGGGGGGAGACTCTAGTAGGAGAGAGACTCTAGTAGGAGAGAGACTCTAGTAGGGGGAGGACTCAGTAGGGGAGACTTCTAGTAGGGGAGAGACTCTAGTAGGGAGAGACTCTAGTAGGGGAGAGAGACTCTAGTAGGGGGGAGACTCTAGTAGGGGAGAGACTCTAGTAGGGGAGACTCTAGTAGGGGGGAGAACTCTAGTAGGGGAGAGACTCTAGTAGGGAGAGACTCCTAGTAGGGAGAGACTCTAGTAAGGGGGAGAGACTCTAGTAGGGGGGAGACTCTAGTAGGGGAGAGACTCTAGTAGGAGAGAGACTCTAGTAGGGGAGAGACTCTAGTAGGGGGAGAGACTCTAGTAGGGGGAGACTCTAGTAGGGGGGAGACTCTAGTAGGGGGGAGACTCTAGTAGGAGAGAGACTCTAGTAGGGGAGAGACTCTAGTAGGGGAGAGACTCTAGTAGGGGGGAGACTCTAGTAGGGGAGAGACTCTAGTAGGGGGGAGACTCTAGTAGGGGGGAGACTCTAGTAGGGGCGGAGACTCTAGTAGGGGAGAGAGACTCTAGTAGGGGAGAGACTCTAGTAGGAGAGAGACTCTAGTAGGGGAGAGACTCTAGTAGGGAGAGAGACTCTAGTAGGGAGAGACTCTAGTAGGGAGAGACTCTAGTAGGAGGAGGAGACTCTAGTAGGGGGAGAGACTCTAGTAGGGGAGAGACTCTAGTAGGAGAGAGACTCTAGTAGGGGGAGACTCTAGTAGGGGGGAGACTCTAGTAGGGGAGAGACTCTAGTAGGGAGAGACTCTAGTAGGGGAGAGACTCTAGTAGGGGGGAGACTCTAGTAGGGGGAGAGACTCTAGTAGGGGAGACCGAAGAGACTCTAGTAGGGGGGAGACTCTAGTAGGGGAGAGACTCTAGTAGGAGAGAGACTCTAGTAGGGGAGAGACTCTAGTAGGGAGAGACTCTAGTAGGGGAGAGACTCTAGTAGGGGAGAGACTCTAGTAGGGAGAGAGACTCTAGTAGGAGAGAGACTCTAGTAGGGGGAGAGACTCTAGTAGGGAGGAGACTCTAGTAGGAGAGAGACTCTAGTAGGGGGGAGAGACTCTAGTAGGGGAGAGACTCTAGTAGGGGGGAGACTCTAGTAGGGGAGAGACTCTAGTAGGGGAGAGACTCTAGTAGGAGAGAGACTCTAGTAGGAGAGAGACTCTAGTAGGGGGGAGACTCTAGTAGGAGAGAGACTCTAGTAGGGGGAGACTCTAGTAGGAGAGAGACTCTAGTAGGGAGAGAGACTCTAGTAGGGGGAGACTCTAGTAGGGGGGAGACTCTAGTAGGGGGGAGACTCTAGTAGGGGAGAGACTCTAGTAGGAGAGAGACTCTAGTAGGGGAGAGACTCTAGTAGGGGTGAGACTCTAGTAGGGGAGAGACTCTAGTAGAGAGAGACTCTAGTAGGGAGGAGACTCTAGTAGGAGAGGAGACTCTAGTAGGGGAGAGACTCTAGTAGGGGGAGAGACTCTAGTAGGGGAGAGGACTCTAGTAGGAGAGAGACTCTAGTAGGGGAGAGACTCTAGAGACCTAGTGGGAGAGACTCTAGTAGGGGAGAGACTCTAGTAGGAGAGAGACTCTAGTAGGTGGGAGACTCTAGTAGGGGGGAGACTCTAGTAGGAGAGAGACTCTAGTAGGGGGGAGCACTCTAGTAGGAGAGAGCTCTAGTAGGGGGGACTCTAGTAGGGAGAGACTCTAGTAGGGAGAGAGACTCTAGTAGGGAGAGACACTAGAGGGAGAGACTCTAGTAGGGGGAGAGACTCTAGAAGGGGAGAGACTCTAGTAGGAGAGAGACTCTAGTAGGGGGAGACTCTAGTAGGGGGGAGACTCTAGTAGGAGAGAGACTCTAGTAGGGGAGAGACTCTAGTAGGGAGAGACTCTAGTAGGGGAGAGACTCTAGTAGGGGGGAGACTCTAGTAGGGGGGAGACTCTAGTAGGAGAGAGACTCTAGTAGGGGAGAGACTCTAGTAGGGGAGAGACTCTAGTAGGGGAGAGACTCTAGTAGGAGAGAGACTCTAGTAGGGGGAGACTCTAGTAGGGGAGAGACTCTAGTAGGAGAGAGACTCTAGTAGGGGGAGAGACTCTAGTAGGGGGAGACTCTAGTAGGGGAGAGACTCTAGTAGGGAGAGAGACTCTAGTAGGGGAGAGACTCTAGTAGGGGAGAGACTCTAGTAGGGGTAGGGGGGGAGACTCTAGTAGGGGAGAGAGACTCTAGTAGGGGGGAGACTCTAGTAGGGGAGAGACTCTAGTAGGGGGGAGACTCTAGTAGGGGAGAGACTCTAGTAGGGAGAGAGACTCTAGTAGGAGAGAGACTCTAGTAGGGGGGAGACTCTAGTAGGGGGAGAGACTCTAGTAGGGGAGAGACTCTAGTAGGGGGAGAGACTCTAGTAGGGGAGAGACTCTAGTAGGGGGAGAGACTCTAGTAGGGGAGAGAGACTCTAGTAGGGAGAGACTCTAGTAGGAGAGAGACTCTAGTAGGGGAGAGACTCTAGTAGGGGAGAGACTCTAGTAGGGGGGAGACTCTAGTAGGGGAGAGACTCTAGTGGAGAGAGACTCTAGTAGGGGAGACTCTAGTAGGGGGGAGACTCTAGTAGGAGAGAGACTCTAGTAGGGGAGAGACTCTAGTAGGGGGGAGACTCTAGTAGGAGAGACTCTAGTAGGGGGGAGACTCTAGTAGGGGGGGAGACTCTAGTAGGGGGGAGACTCTAGTAGGGGGAGACTCTAGTAGGGGGAGAGACTCTAGTAGGGGGGGAGACTCTAGTAGGTGGAGAGACTCTAGTAGGGGATAGACTCTAGTAGGAGAGAGACTCTAGTAGGGTGGAGACTCTAGTAGGGGAGAGACTCTAGTAGGGGAGAGACTCTAGTAGGGAGAGAGACTCAGTAGGAGAGAGACTCTAGTAGGGAGAGACTCTAGTAGGAGAGACTCTAGTAGGGGAGAGACTCTAGTAGGAGAGAGACTCTAGTAGGGGAGAGACTCTAGTTAGGGGGGAGGACTCTAGTAGGGGGAGACTCTAGTAGGGGGAGACTCTAGTAGGGGAGAGACTCTAGTAGGGAGAGACTCAAGTAGGGGGAGAGACTCTAGTAGGGAGAGACTCTAGTAGGGGGAGACTCTAGTAGGGGGAGAGACTCTAGTAGGGAGAGAGACTCTAGTAGGGGAGAGACTCTAGTAGGGTAGGAAAGACTCTAGTAGGGGGAGAGACTCTAGTAGGTGAGAGACTCTAGTAGGGGGAGACTCTAAGTAGGGGAGAGACTCTAGTAGGGGAGACTCTAGTAGGGGAGAGACTCTAGTAGGGGGAGACTCTAGTAGGGGGAGAGACTCTAGTAGGAGAGACTCTAGTAGGGGGGGAGACTCTAGTAGGAGAGAGACTCTAGTAGGGAGAGAGACTCTAGTAGGGAGAGACTCTAGTAGGAGAGAGACTCTAGTAGGAGAGAGGACTCTAGTAGGGGAGAGACTCTAGTAGGAGAGACTCTAGTAGGGGAGAGACTCTAGTAGGGGAGAGACCTCTAGTAGGGGAGACTCTAGTAGGGGGAGACTCTAGTAGGGGGAGACTCTAGTAGGGAGAGACTCTAGTAGGGGGAGACTCTAGTAGGAGGAGAGACTCTAGTAGGAGAGAGACTCTAGTAGGGGAGGAGACTCTAGTAGGGAGAGACTCTAGTAGGAGAGAGACTCTAGTAGGGAGAGAGACTATAGTAGGGGGAGACTCTAGTAGGAGAGAGACTCTAGTAGGAGGAGACTCTAGTAGGGGGGGAGACTCTAGTAGGGGAGAGACTCTAGTAGGGGAGAGACTCTAGTAGGAAGAGAGACTCTAGTAGGGGAGAGACTCTAGTAGGGGGAGACTCTAGTAGGGGTGAGACTACTAGTAGGGGGAGAGCTCTAGTAGGGAGAGAGACTCTAGTAGAGAGAGACTCTAGTAGGGGGGAGACTCTAGTAGGGAGAGACTCTAGTAGGGGAGAGACTCTAGTAGGGGAGAGACTCTAGTAGGGGGAGACTCTAGTAGGGGAGAGACTCTAGTAGGGGAGAGACTCTAGTAGAGAGAGACTCTAGTAGGGGAGAGACTCTAGTAGGAGGGGAGACTCTAGTAGGGAGAGACTCTAGTAGGGAGAGACTCTAGTAGGGGGAGAGACTCTAGTAGGAGAGAGACTCAGAGTAGGAGAGAGACTCTAGTAGGGGGGAGACTCTAGTAGGGGAGAGACTCTAGTAGGGGGAGACTCTAGTAGGGGAGAGACTCTAGTTAGGGGAACTCTAGTAGGAGAGAGACTCTAGTAGGGGAGAGACTCTAGTAGGGGAGAGACTCTAGTAGGGGAGAGACTCTAGTAGGGGGAGACTCTAGTAGGAGAGAGACTCTAGTAGGGGAGAGACTCTAGTAGAGGGAGAGACTCTAGTAGGAGAGAGACTCTAGTATGGGGGGAACTCTAGTAGGGGAGAGACTCTAGTAGGGAGGACTCTAGAGGCAGTGAGAACTCTAGTAGGAGAGAGACGTCTAGTAGGAGAGAGACTCTAGTAGGGGGGAGACTCTAGTAGGAGAGAGACTCTAGTAGGGGGGAGACTCTAGTAGGGGGGAGACTCTAGTAGGAGAGAGCTCTAGTAGGGGAGAGACTCTAGTAGGGAGAGAGACTCTAGTAGGGGGGAGACTCTAGTAGGGGAGAGACTCTAGTAGGGGGGAGACTCTAGTAGGGGAGACCTCTAGTAGGAGAGAGACTCTAGTAGAGGGAGAGACTCTAGTAGGAGAGAGACTCTAGTAGGGGAGAGACTCTAGTAGGGAGGGAGAGAGACTCTAGTAGGGGGGAGACTCTAGTAGGGAGAGACTCTAGACTCTAGTAGGGGAGAGACTCTAGTAGGGGAGAGACTCTAGTAGGGGAGAGACTCTAGTAGGGGGGAGACTCTAGTAGGGGAGAGACTCTAGTAGGGGGAGAGACTCTAGTAGGGGAGAGACTCTAGTAGGGGAGAGACTTAGTAGGGGAGAGACTCTAGTAGGGGGGAGACCTCTAGTAGGGAGAGACTCTAGTAGGGGGGAGACTCTAGTAGGAGAGAGACTCTAGTAGGGGAGAGACTCTAGTAGGGAGAGACTCTAGTAGGGAGGAGACTCTAGTAGGGGAGAGACTCTAGTAGGGGGGAGACTCTAGTAGGGGAGAGACTCTAGTAGGGGAGAGACTCTAGTAGGGGGAGACTCTAGTAGGGGAGAGACTCTAGTAGGGGGAGGACTCTAGTAGGAGAGAGACTCTAGTAGGGGGGAGACTCTAGTAGGAGAGACTCTAGTAGGGGAGAGACTCTAGTAGGGGGGAGACTCTAGTAGGGGAGAGACTCTAGTAGGAGAGAGACTCTAGTAGGGAGAGACTCTAGTAGGGGAGAGACTCTAGTAGGGGAGAGACTCTAGTAGGGGAGAGACTCTAGTAGGGGAGAGACTCTAGTAGGGGAGAGACTCTAGTAGGGGAGAGACTCTAGTAGGGGAGAGACTCTAGTAGGGGAGGACTCTAGTAGGGGAGAGACTCTAGTAGGGGGAGACTCTAGTAGGAGAGAGACTCTAGTAGGGAGAGACTCTAGTAGGGGGAGAGACTCTAGTAGGAGAGAGACTCTAGTAGGGGAGAGACTCTAGTAGGAGAGAGACTCTAGTAGGGAGAGACTCTAGTAGGGGAGAGACTCTAGTAGGGGAGAGACTCTAGTAGGGGAGAGACTCTAGTAGGGGAGAGACTCTAGTAGGGGGAGAGACTCTAGTAGGGAGAGACTCTAGTAGGGGGAGGACTCTAGTAGGGGAGAGACTCTAGTAGGAGAGAGACTCTAGTAGGGGAGAGACTCTAGTAGGGGAGAGACTCTAGTAGGGGGGAGACTCTAGTAGGGGGAGAGACTCTAGTAGGGGAGAGAGACTCTAGGTAGGGAGAGACTCTAGTAGGGGAGAGACTCTAGTAGGGGGAGAGACTCTAGTAGGGAGAGACTCTAGTAGGAGAGAGACTCTAGTAGGGGGGAGACTCTAGTAGGGGAGAGACTCTAGTAGGGAGAGACTCTAGTAGGGGAGAGACTCTAGTAGGGGAGAGACTCTAGTAGGGGGGAGACTCTAGTAGGGGGAGACTCTAGTAGGGGAGAGACTCTAGTAGGGGAGAGACTCTAGTAGGGGAGAGACTCTAGTAGGGAGAGACTCTAGTAGGGGGAGGACTCTAGTAGGAGAGAGACTCTAGTAGGGGAGAGACTCTAGTAGGGGGAGACTCTAGTAGGAGGAGAGACTCTAGTAGGGCGAGAGACTCTAGTAGGGGGAGACTCTAGTAGGAGAGAGACTCTAGTAGGGGGAGACTCTAGTAGGGGAGAGACTCTAGTAGGGGGGAGACTCTAGTAGGGAGAGACTCTAGTAGGGGGAGAGACTCTAGTAGGGAGAGACTCTAGTAGGGGAGAGACTCTAGTAGGGAGAGACTCTAGTAGGGGAGAGACTCTAGTAGGGGAGAGACTCTAGTAGGGGGGGAGACTCTAGTAGGGGGAGAGAGACTCTAGTAGGGGTGAGACGCTAGTAGGGAGAGACTCTAGTAGGAGAGAGACTCTAGTAGGGAGGAGACTCTAGTAGGGGGGAGACTCTAGTAGGAGAGAGACTCTAGTAGGGAGAGACTCTAGTAGGAGAGACCTAGTACTTAGTAGGGGGGAGACTCTAGTAGGGGAGAGACTCTAGTAGGAGAGAGACTCTAGTAGGGGAGAGACTCTAGTAGGGGGAGAGACTCTAGTAGGGGAGAGACTCTAGTAGGGGAGAGACTCTAGTAGGGGGGAGACTCTAGTAGGAGAGAGACTCTAGTAGGGGAGAGACTCTAGTAGGGGGGAGACTCTAGTAGGGGGGAGACTCTAGTAGGGGAGAGACTCTAGTAGGGGAGAGACTCTAGTAGGGGAGAGACTCTAGTAGGGGAGAGACTCTAGTAGGGGGGAGACTCTAGTAGGAGAGAGACTCTAGTAGGAGAGAGACTCTAGTAGGAGAGAGACTCTAGTAGGAGAGAGACTCTAGTAGGAGAGAGACTCTAGTAGGAGAGAGACTCTAGTAGGAGAGAGACTCTAGTAGGAGAGAGACTCTAGTAGGAGAGAGACTCTAGTAGGGGAGAGACTCTAGTAGGAGAGAGACTCTAGTAGGGGAGAGACTCTAGTAGGAGAGAGACTCTAGTAGGGGGGAGACTCTAGTAGGGGAGAGACTCTAGTAGGGGAGAGACTCTAGTAGGGGGAGACTCTAGTAGGGGGGAGACTCTAGTAGGGGAGAGACTCTAGTAGGGGAGAGACTCTAGTAGGGGAGAGACTCTAGTAGGGGAGAGACTCTAGTAGGGGGGAGACTCTAGTAGGGGGGAGACTCTAGTAGGAGAGAGACTCTAGTAGGGGAGAGACTCTAGTAGGGGGAGAGACTCTAGTAGGGGAGAGACTCTAGTAGGGGGGAGACTCTAGTAGGGGGGAGACTCTAGTAGGGGAGAGACTCTAGTAGGAGAGAGACTCTAGTAGGGGGGAGACTCTAGTAGGGGAGAGACTCTAGTAGGGGGGAGACTCTAGTAGGAGAGAGACTCTAGTAGGGGGGAGACTCTAGTAGGGGAGAGACTCTAGTAGGGGAGAGACTCTAGTAGGGGAGAGACTCTAGTAGGGGAGAGACTCTAGTAGGAGAGAGACTCTAGTAGGGGAGAGACTCTAGTAGGGGGGAGACTCTAGTAGGGGGGAGACTCTAGTAGGAGAGAGACTCTAGTAGGGGAGAGACTCTAGTAGGGGGGAGACTCTAGTAGGGGGGAGACTCTAGTAGGGGGAGACTCTAGTAGGGGAGAGACTCTAGTAGGGAGAGACTCTAGTAGGGGAGAGACTCTAGTAGGGGGGAGACTCTAGTAGGGGGGAGACTCTAGTAGGGGAGAGACTCTAGTAGGAGAGAGACTCTAGTAGGGGGGCGGGAGTGAGACTCTAGTAGGGGGGAGACTCTAGTAGGGGAGAGACTCTAGTAGGGGGGAGACTCTAGTAGGAGACTCTAGTAGGGAGAGAGGAACTCTAGTAGGGGGAGAGACTCTAGTAGGGGGGAGACTCTAGTAGGAGAGAGACTCTAGTAGGGGGGAGACTCTAGTAGGGGAGAGACTCTAGTAGGGAGAGACTCTAGTAGGAGAGAGACTCTAGTAGGGGGGAGACTCTAGTAGGGGGAGAGACTCTAGTAGGAGAGAGACTCTAGTAGGAGAGAGACTCTAGTAGGGGGAGACTCTAGTAGGAGAGAGACTCTAGTAGGAGAGAGACTCTAGTAGGGGAGAGACTCTAGTAGGGGAGAGACTCTAGTAGGGGAGAGACTCTAGTAGGGGAGAGACTCTAGTAGGGGAGAGACTCTAGTAGGGGAGAGACTCTAGTAGGGGAGAGACTCTAGTAGGAGAGAGACTCTAGTAGGGGAGAGACTCTAGTAGGGGGAGAGACTCTAGTAGGAGAGAGACTCTAGTAGGGGAGAGACTCTAGTAGGGGGGAGACTCTAGTAGGGGGGAGACTCTAGTAGGAGAGAGACTCTAGTAGGGGAGAGACTCTAGTAGGAGAGAGACTCTAGTAGGGGAGAGACTCTAGTAGGGGAGAGACTCTAGTAGGAGAGAGACTCTAGTAGGAGAGAGAC
Source organism: Squalus acanthias (assembly GCA_030390025.1). NCBI lineage: Eukaryota > Metazoa > Chordata > Chondrichthyes > Squaliformes > Squalidae > Squalus > Squalus acanthias. Next base: position 438,871 of record JASTWF010000365.1, on the reverse strand, counting down.
TCTAGTAGGGGAGAGACTCTAGTAGGGGAGAGACTCTAGTAGGAGAGAGACTCTAGTAGGAGAGAGACTCTAGTAGGGGAGAGACTCTAGTAGGAGAGAGACTCTAGTAGGGGAGAGACTCTAGTAGGGGAGAGACTCTAGTAGGAGAGAGACTCTAGTAGGGGAGAGACTCTAGTAGGGGGGAGACTCTAGTAGGAGAGAGACTCTAGTAGGGGGGAGACTCTAATAGGGGAGAGACTCTAGTAGGGGAGAGACTCTAGTAGGAGAGAGACTCTAGTAGGAGAGAGACTCTAGTAGGGGGGAGACTCTAGTAGGAGAGAGACTCTAGTAGGAGAGAGACTCTAGTAGGAGAGAGACTCTAGTAGGGGAGAGACTCTAGTAGGAGAGAGACTCTAGTAGGAGAGAGACTCTAGTAGGGGGGAGACTCTAGTAGGGGAGAGACTCTAGTAGGGGAGAGACTCTAGTAGGGGAGAGACTCTAGTAGGGGAGAGACTCTAGTAGGAGAGAGACTCTAGTAGGAGAGAGACTCTAGTAGGGGAGAGACTCTAGTAGGGGAGAGACTCTAGTAGGAGAGAGACTCTAGTAGGAGAGAGACTCTAGTAGGAGAGAGACTCTAGTAGGGGAGAGACTCTAGTAGGGGGGAGACTCTAGTAGGGGAGAGACTCTAGTAGGGGAGAGACTCTAGTAGGAGAGAGACTCTAGTAGGGGGGAGACTCTAGTAGGGGAGAGACTCTAGTAGGGGAGAGACTCTAGTAGGGGAGAGACTCGAGGGATATGGGGATCAGGCAGGAAAATGGAGTTGGTCGAAGATCAGCCATGATCTTATTGAATCCCGCGCAGGTTCGAGAGGCCGTAGGGCGTGCTCCTGCTCCGAATTCTTGTGTTCTTCATCAAGTGGTTCACGCTAACGCTGTCTTTTTCCCCCTCCCTCCTGCTGCAGTGTGCAATGCCCAACACGTGAAGGTGGAGCCCAAAGTGACCGGCTACGTGGGGAGTCAGGCTGCCCTCCGTTGCCAGTTCGTGGACCCCGCTCAGACGCTAACGGTCACGCAGGTCACCTGGATCAAGGACCCCTCGGGAGCCAAGGTCAACCTGGCCGTCTACAACCCGGACCATGGCACCAATTACCCCACCGAGACCGGGGGGCGCATCCACTTCCGTGAGGTCTCCATGGAGGACGCCACGCTTATCATCGAGAGACTGCAGATGGACGACGACGGGATTTATAGCTGCGAGTTCGCCACGTACCCCGAGGGCAACCAGGAGGCCGCCACCAACTTGACGGTCCTAGGTACGTCTGTGGACTATTCGGTTAAGGTGGGCCTCGCGGGGCCGAGACTCATCTCGGCTTCCCGCCTCCCAAGCAACGGCGGAGGGTGGAGGCCGCTGGGTAGAATCTCACAGCACAGGAGGAGGCCATTCAGCCCATCGTTCCTGTGCCGGCTCTTTGAGAGAGCTCTCCAATTCGGCCCACTCTTCCCCTGCTCCTTTCCCCATAGCCCTGTGAATGTTTCCTTTTCAAATATTTATCCAATTCCCTTTTGAAAGTTGAATCTGCCTCGCAGTGTGTGAAACAAAAATTATTCTGGTCCCCCCCACCCCCTCTGGTTCTTTGACCAATGATCTTAAACCTGTGTCCTCTGGTTACCGACCCTCCTGCCTCTGGAAACGGTTTCTCCCCCTCTACTCGATCAGAACCCCTCCTGTTTTTGAACACCTTGATTGAATCTGCTGCCAATTTCGGGCAGATTGCGTCTCGGACGTGCCCGCCGTGTTTTCGTGCCAGGAGCCTGGTTTCTTTCACTCCAGGTGTGGCAGAAAAGGCACAAGATGTCTCGACTCCTCGCTCTTGAAAGGCATCGGCCCCGGAGCCAGCCTTGGGTCCAGTGGTTAGCGATCCCGCTCCAAAGAGTCCCGGCGAGTGGAGACCGCTCGGAATTCCTGCTGGACGGGATGCTCTCGTCCGGTGGGTGTGGGTGACCCCTCCCTCCATTGTATGGGTTGTGGGAGCCCTTTAAAAACCCTCCCTCCCCACCGTAAATACTGTGGCAACAAGAGCAGGTCAGAGGCTGGGGATTCTGCGGCGAGTGTCTCACCTCCTGACTCCCCAAAGCCTTTCCACCATCTACAAGGCACAAGTCGAGAGTGTGATGGAATACTCTCCACTTGCCTGGATGAGTGCAGCTCCAACAACACTCAAGAAGCTCGACACCATCCAGGACAAAGCAGCCCGCTTGATTGGCACCCCATCCACCACCTTAAACATTCACTCCCTCCACCACCGGTGCACCGTGGCTGCAGTGTGTAACATCTACAAGATGCACTGCAGCAACTCGCCAAGGCTTCTTCGGCAGCACCTCCCAAACCCGCGACCTCTTCCACCTAGAAGGACAAGGGCAGCAGGCGCATGGGAACACCACCACCTCCAAGTTCCCCTCCAAGTCACACGCCATCTTGACTTCGAGGTATACCACCAATCCTTCATCGTCGCTGGGTCAAAATCCTGGAACTCCCTCCCTAACAGCACTGTGGGAGCACCTTCACCACACGGACTGCAGCGGTTCAAGAAGGCGGCTCACCATCACCTTCTCAAGGGGCAATTAGGGATGGGCAATAAATGCCGGCCTAGCCAGCGACGCCCACGTCCCATAAACAAAAAAAAAAGGACGACCCCTACCAACCCACACTACCCTATCGACCGGGATGAAGCTGGTCACTGTCCCAGAAGGAGTTTTGCCCGTCAGCCTGCGAATCCTTCCACAAAAACAACACAAAGGCCACCCCGCCAGACTGCGACTCGTTCTCCGACTTTCCCCGCTGTTCTCCCAAGGGAAGGGTGTAAAGGTAGGAAGCCAAGTGGCTTTTGTCGATGCTGCCAACCAATGGTTTCGGGACTGAAAGCAGTAACCTGTCTGTAGTGGGGCTCGAACCCAGAACCTCCTGACTCCGCTCTCCGGCTTCGGAACAATCTTGGGATCTTCCTGGCCTGTGTGGCTTGGTTACGACACCGTGTTCAGGGGAGAGCATCCTTGAGTGTTTTTTATTCATTCCGGGGATGTGGGTGTCGCTGGCAAGGCCGGCATTTATTGGCCATCCCTAATTGTCCTTGAGAAGGTGGTGGTGAGCCGCCTTCTTGAACCGCTGCAGTCCGTGTGGTGAAGGTGCTCCCAGTGCTGTTAGGGAGGGAGTTCCAGGATTTTGACCCAGCGACCGTGAAGGAACGGCCGATATATTTCCAAGTCAGGATGGTGTGTGTGACTTGGAGGTGGTGGTGTTCCCCATGCGGCTGCTGCCCTTGTCCTTCTAGGTGGTAGAGGTCGGGGGTTTGGGAGGTGCTGCCGAAGATTTATTCCCCTAGTTGCCCTAGTGGTGGTGGGCCGCCTTTTTAAACCACTGAACTACTGAGTGGCTTGTTCGGCCTCTTCATGGGGCAGTTAAGACTGGGTCTAGACTCACACATAGGCTCAGACTGTGTAAGGACGGCAGGTTTCCTTCCCTAAATGAACGCTGGTGAACCAGTTGGGTTTTTACAACAATCTGACCGCTTCATTGTCACTTATTTCCAAGTTTGCTTTTTTTAAACTCAATTCAAAATTCTCAAACTGCAATGGCGGTGGGATTTGAACTCTCGTTCTCTGGATTATTCGTCCCAGGCCTCTGGATTACTAGTCCAGTAAAATAACCCCTACACCACCGTATCCCAGAGAACAAGGACGGCTGGTAGAGTCTGTTGACTGAACCAGAGAGCAGAGTTGATCCATGTGATATGGTCGCAGGAACTGGAGGAGGCCATTCAGCCCCTCGAGCCTGTTCGGCCGTTCACTGAGATGACGGCTGATCATCCCATCTTGACTCGCGTGACCATTTTATCTTCTGTCTTGCAGTCAAGCCTAATAATTCGGCCAGCCCGCTACTGGAAAAGGCTGGGCCCACTGAAGTTCCCGTGGCCGTCTGCACCTCGGCCAATGGGAAGCCGGCATCTTCTATCATCTGGAAGGGGGACGTTGCGGGAAATGTCAACACGACCCAGACCAAGAACAGCGATGGAACCATCACCGTGGAGAGCCATTTCAGTGCGGTCCCCAGCGGGGAGATCGACGGGGAGACCATCACTTGTGTGGTGACCCATGAGTCGCTGGATCGGCCACAGTCTATTCCGATCACACTGTCTGTGCAATGTAAGTATTCGATAATGGCAATGTAGGAATAGGCACAGCTCTGGCCTCTTGTCCATCTCCCATTCCCTTCGCTCCACCATTGGCGGCCGTGCCTTCAGCTGCCTGGGTCCTAAGCTCTGGAATTCCCTCCCTAAACCTCTCCGCCTCTCTCTCCTCCTTTTAAGACGCTCCTTAAAACCGACCTCTTTGACCAAGCTTTTGCTTGCCTGTCCTAATATCTCCTCATGTGGCTCGCTGTCAAATTTTGTCTGATTTATAAGGTTCTATATAAATGCAAGTTGTTGCTGCTGAACGCTAAAAGACCAAGGATCCTTCTAGTTCACCTTCGACCCTCCTGGTCGTCACACGACACGACGATAATGGAGTAGTTGACCAATCACAGCGATCAATCTCCATCAATGAATCTCCAACAGATCCAGACACAAGGCAAGGAAAACCCCCAGTGGTTGGAGAGCTTTGGGAACCAGAGGTCCAAAGACCCCTGTTCCTCCCGAGCATGCTACACTCACCACACGTCATGTCTCAAATTAACTCCAATATATCCCGCAGTACTATTTTATGAAAAAAATCCTTACTTCATTTTTGTTTTGAGAAGTGGCTCCCTGGGGAGTCCGTTCCATAGATTGACCACTCGCTCACTGGTCTTACTCCAATTATATAAGGGCCTTGGTGAGACTACACCTGGAGTACTGTGTACCATTTTGGTCTCCTTACCTAAGGAAGGATATACTTGCCATAGAGGGAGTGCAACGAAGGTTCACGAGATTGATTCCTGGGATGGCGGGACTGTCGTATGAGAAGAGATTGAGTAAACTAGGCCTGTATTCTCTTGAATTCAGAAGAATGGGAGGGGATCTCATTGAAGCGCGCACAATTATTACAGGGCTTGATAGGGTGGATGCTGGGAGAATGTTTCCATTGGCTGGGGAGTCTAGAACCAGGGGCCACAGCCTCAGGATAAAGGGTAGGCCATTCAGGACTGAGATGAGGAGAAATTTCTTCACACAGAGGGTGGTGAATCTTTGGAATTCTCTACCCCAGAGGGCTGTGGAGGCTCAGTCATTGGGTATATTCAAAACAGAGATCGATAGATTTCTGACTCGTAAGGGCATCAAGGGATATGGGGACAGTGCAGGAAAGTGGAGATGAGGTCGAAGATCAGCCATGATCTCATCGAATGGCGGAGCAGGCTCGAGGGGCCCAATGGCCGACTCCTGCTCCTATTTCTAATGTTCTTAAATATTGTTCCCATTTAGTTTTGAGCTTGAGGTCTCCAAGTGCAAGCCATGTCCTCTGCATCTGCACGAAAGTGGCTTTTGTCCCATTGAGACAACTGTTGCAGTCGCACCATCAATTGCCTCGTTTCACTTCTCGGAAGTTGTGGTTTGGCAGATATTACTAATGCAATAAATTCTGAATTCGCAATACTTGCACGCTTTAAACCTATCCACTTTCACTTGAGTGTTCAAGTCGAGAGGAACAAGAACAGGCCATTCAGGAATTAAGGGTTACGGGGAATTTGGACATGAGTCTAGGTTCGGATCGGTCACGGCCCTGTGGGTGACGTAGCGGGCCCAGGGGCCGTGTAGCCTGATCCTGCTCCTGTTTCGTGTGTCCAATTCTGTTAGGTTCAGGAGATGGTTCTGTGATAGTAGCTTGGCGGTTAGGATCAGATCAGCCATGATCTTATTGAGTGGCGGAGCAGGCTCGAGGGGCCAATTGGCCTTCTGCTGCTCCTATTTCTTATGTTATGTTCTTGTGCGCCTGTTCCACCATTCAAAAGCGACTTGCATTTGGACGCCGTCTTTTAACATGGTAAAACGTTCGAGGCAGTTCAGAGAAGGTTCACTCGGTTAATTCCTGGGATGAAGGGGTTGACTTATGAGGAAAGGTTGAGCAGGTTGGGTCTATACTCATTGGAGTTTAGAAGAATGAGAGGTGACCTTATTGAAACATATAAGATGCTGAGGGGCTGTGACAAGGTAGATGCAGAGAGGATGTTTCCCCTCGTGGGGAAACCTAGAACTCGGGGGCACAGTTTCAGAATAAAGGATCGCCCTTTTAGAACGGAGATGAGGAGGAATTTCTTCTCTGAGGGTTGTAAATCTGTGGAATTCTCTACCCCAGAGAGCCGTGGAGGCTGGGTCATTAAATGCATTTAAGGTGGAGATAGACAGATTTCTACAAGATAAGGGAGTGAAGGGTTATGGGGAGCGGGCGGGGAAGTGGCTTTGAGTTCAAGATCAGCCATGATCTTATTGAGAAGTCGCACAACACCAGGTTATAGTCCAACAGTTTTATTTGAAATCACAAGCTTTCGGAGCTGCTGCCCCTTCGTCAGGTGAAGTGAAGGAATACGAATCAGCAAAGCATATATAGACAGAGAACAATGTGTAGCGTACAATGTCAGACGACTACAGTAAATCCTTCTGACTGTATCTCTGCCGAGGTGTGATGGAGGGCAGTCAGAAGGATTTACTGTAGTCGTCTGACATTGTACGCTACACATTGTTCTCTGTCTATATATGCTTTGCTGATTTGTATTCCTTCACTTTACCTGACGAAGGAGCAGCGCTCCGAAAGCTCGTGATTTCAAATAAAACTGTTGGACTATAACCTGGTGTTGTGCGACTTCTCATTTTTGTCCACCCCAGTCCAGCACCGGCATCTCCGCATCATGATCTTATTGAATGGCGGAGCAGGCTCGAGGGGCCGAGTGGTCTATTCCTGCTCCTATTTCTTATGTTCTTAAAACCTCCTGAGGTGCTTCACAGGCGTGCTAATCAGACAAAATTTGACACCGAGCCACATGAACTGTTGGGACAGGTGAGTAAAAGCTCGGTCAAAGAGGTTGGTTTTAAGGAGCATCTTAAAGGAGGAGAGAGAGGCGGAGAGGTTTAGGCAGGGAATTCCAGAGCTTGGGCACGGCCGCCAGTGGTGGAGCGATGGAAATCGGAGGATGTGCAAGAGGCTGGAATTGGAGGAGAGCAGAGATCGGGGAGGGTTGTGGGGGCTGGAGGTGGTTACAGAGATCGGGAGGGGCGAGGAGGCCGTGGAGGGATTTGAAAAGCAGGAGGAGAATTTTAATTCTGGTTTGTTCATGTCAATGCGCAAAGCTTTTACCTAAATGTGTCTCCTAATTTTCAGATCCACCTATAGTGACCATTGAGGGATATGATGACAACTGGTACTTAAAAAGAGAATCTGCTTCCTTGACCTGCAACGTCAAAGCAAATCCATCGGCAACAGAATACAAGTGGCTCATGTAAGTGTTGATGCCTGAAGCATTTTAATTTCTATTTTTGTTACCGGGGGGAGATGAGGGTTTTTTTTTTACGCAGTGAGTTGTCGTGATCTGGAATGCGCTGCCTGAAAGGGCGGTGGAAGCAGATTCAATAGTAACTTTCAAAAAGGGAATTGGATAAATACTTGAAGGGGAAAAATTTACCGGGCTATTGGGCGGGTGGGTAGGGGGTGTGGGACTGATTGGAGAGCTCTTTCAAAGAGCTGGCACAGGCATGATGGGCCGAATGGCCTCCTTCTGTGCTGTATCATTCTATGACCAGTCCCGTTCACCCATCGTGCTCGCTGACCTTCATTGGCTCCCGGTTAAGCAATGCCTCGATTTCAAAATTCTCATCCTTGTCTTCAAATCCCTCCATGGCCTCCTCGCCCCTCCCTATCTCTGAAACCTCCTCCAGCCCCACAACCCCCCCGAGATCTCTGCGCTCCTCTAATTCTGCCCTCTTGAGCATCCCTGATTATAATTGCTCCTCCGTTGGTGGACGTGCCTTCTGTTGCCTAGGCTCAGTCTTGAAAGCTCCAATTGACCCCCTGAGCCTCGACAGCTTTTTGGGGGAGAGTTCCAGATTTCCACCACCCTTTGTGTGAAGAAGTGCTTCCTGACATCACCCCTGAACGGCCTGGCTCTAATTTGAAGGTTCTGCCCCCTTGTTCTGGACTCCCCCCACCAGAGGAAATAGTTTCTCTCTCTCTCTACCCTATCGAATCCTTTAATCACCTCAAACACCTCGATTAGATCACCCCTTAATCTTCTAAACTCCAGGGAACACAAGCCTAGTCCACGCAATCTATCCTCAAAATTTATGCCTTTTAGCCCCCGGTAGCGTGCTAGTGAATCCATGCTGCACCCACTCTAAGGCCAAGATATCTTTCCTGAAGTGCGCTGCCCAGAACTGAATGCAGTCACTCCAGCCGGGGTCTAACCAGAGTTCTGTACAGCTGTAACATAGCCTCCAACCCTCGAGATCAAGGCCGTTTCATGAGGTTTTGTACCTGTGCACTAGCTTTCAGTGATTGGTGTACCTGGACATCCCAAATCTCTCTTTGTTCCTCAGTTGCTCGTCAATCACCGTTGAGGAAAGACCGATTTTTGGTATTCCTTGGGTCCAAAGTGGATCACCTCCCACAATGAACTCCATTTCCAACAGTTTTACCCACTCTCAAGTGCCCCCAACGTCACGTGCAGATCAGAATAAAGATCCCTCCAGGCTACCCGAACAACGTGCTTCCGAAGTCCGAGAAACTGCTAATTTGCAGCACTGCCATTGGCGGCAGAGCCTTCAGCTGCCTGGGCCCCAAGCTCAGGAGTTCCCCCCACCCCCCGCCTCCCGAAACCTTGTTTTCCCCCCCCTCCCCCTCCCCTAAACCTTGGTCCCCCCCTCCCTAAACCTTGGTCCCCCTTCCCCTCTCCCTCTCCCTCTCCGTGCGTGTGTGTGTCTCTCTCTCTCTGTGCCTCTCTCTCTCTCTCTCTCTCTCTCTGTGCCTCTCTCTCTCTCTCTGTGCCTCTCTCTCTCTCTGTGCCTCTCTCTCTCTCTCTCTCTGCCTCTCTCTCTCTCTCTCTCTGCCTCTCTCTCTCTCTCTCTCTGCCTCTCTCTCTCTCTCTCTCTCTCTGTCTCTCTCTCTCTCTCTCTCTGTGTCTCTGTGCCTCTCTCTCTCTCTCTGCCTCTCTCTCTCTCTCTCTCTCTCTCTCTGCCTCTCTCTCTCTCTCTCTCTCTCTCCCTCTCTCTGCCTCTCTCTCTCTCTCTCTCTGCCTCTCTCTCTCTGCCTCTCTCTCTGCCTCTCTCTCTCTGCCTCTCTCTCTCTGCCTCTCTCTCTCTGCCTCTCTCTCTCTCTCTCTCTCTGCCTCTCTCTCTCTCTCTCTCTCTCTGCCTCTCTCTCTCTCTCTCTCTGCCTCTCTCTCTCTGTCTCTCTCTCTCTCTCTGTCTCTCTCTCTGCCTCTCTCTCTCTCTCTCTCTGCCTCTCTCTCTCTCTCTCTCTCTCTCTCTCTCTGCCTCTCTCTCTCTCTCTCTCTCTCTCTGCCTCTCTCTCTCTCTCTCTCTCTCTGCCTCTCTCTCTCTCTGCCTCTCTCTCTCTCTCTCTCTCTCTGCCTCTCTCTCTCTCTCTCTCTCTGCCTCTCTCTCTCTCTCTCTCTCTGCCTCTCTCTCTCTCTCTCTCTCTCTGCCTCTCTCTCTCTCTCTCTCTCTCTCTGCCTCTCTCTCTCTGCTCTCTCTCTCTCTCTCTCTCTCTCTCTCTGCCTCTCTCTCTCTCTCTCTCTGCCTCTCTCTCTCTCTCTCTCTCCTCTCTGCCTCTCTCTCTCTCTCTCTCTCTCTCTCTGCCTCCTCCTTAAAACCTACCTGTTTGACCAAGCTTTTGGTCACTTCTCCTAATAGCTCCTTATGGTTGTCGGTGCACACTTTGCTCGATAATGCTCCCGTGCAGCACCTTGGGATGTTTTGCTGCGTTCAAGGCGCTGTGGAAATGCAACGTTGTTGGCAAAATATTTTCTGCCGTCTTGCGCAATCTGAGACTCCGGTGCGGAACGGGAACGCCGTCCACCTCTTCACTCTGCTTTGCATCTCTGCAGGAACGGTGAACCTGTCCCAACTTCCATCGAGGTAAAAGGACACCAGCTCAGCGTGGCACAGGTGACTTACGACGTCAACGGCACCTTTACCTGTGAGGCGACCAACAGCCTCGGCGTGGGCCGTGCCAAAATGGACATCATCGTTCGAGGTAGGTCCCGCTTATCTGTCCCTCCCACGAGAAGATCTGGCTTGTCGTTAACCGCGCCCCCACCCCAGGAGACGGTGGATATGCGGGCAATAACTGGGGGGGCCATTCATTTCCAAGGGCGGGTTGCCTTAGTCCTGGTTATCCCGTAATAAATACTGGCTCCATCCGCGGATTCGGTGATGGCCAAGTTGGCTGGCGATTTGGCAATTTCGAGGGCGGTCAGAGAATGGCGAGACCAAGACTGCTTCTTTCGTGCAAGAATCCAACCAAATGTTTGTTCGTTATCCGCTCGATTTGCAAATAATGGAAAGACCCGATTGTTCAGCTTTGTTCCAGATTGAAGGTGTTTGTGAACCGTAAGCATTGGCTCCATCTCGCTGGCTCTACTTGTGGACTTGGGTTGGCCATGGGGTGGAGCTTGGGTTGGTTGTCCCCACCCCCAATGATGGGACTCCTGAGGCAATGAGTAGTTCTACAAGTCTCTTTTTTTTGTAAGGTGCGTGCTGGACATTGTCAAACCTGATGAGAAGTGTGTGATGCTGGGGCACCCACGCATTGCAGTCCCAGTACATGATGCAGGGTCAGAAATGCCGTTGGGGATGGCAGCGAGGTTGGCTTTGCATTTTTGGGATGGGATTTCAGTTGAATGTTGGAGGCGTGATCCTGAAAGCTGGTATTTTCTAGTTTATCTTTCCCCCGCCTTCCCCTACAGTTTATCACCGTGCTCTGAACGTGCTGATACTTGCTGCAATGTGGTTCCATGGTTTTTGACCCCTCTCGTGGGGTGGGGGCTCGGCCACTCTCTGTGGGGGCACTTGGCCGTTCTCTGGGGCTGTGTCCCAAGTGGCTATACCTCGTGGTGTGAGCCTGGACGGTGACTAGTCTGCCGGCTATTCGACTGTGGGGGCGCATCTTGTCCAAGCCCAGTCTCCGTCCCTGCTCAGCTTTCCCGTGGGTGCGTTTTATTTAAGTTGTTGCGGTTTGGAGGTGGGCGATGGTGGCATTTACTACCCCGTCCCTAGAAGGGGCTGGTGGGCCTTCTCCTCGAACCACTGCAGGCCCTTGTGATCATGGGTGGTGAGGAAGGGAACGCCAGGGTTTTGACCCAGCGTCGACAAATGAGCATGTCCCAAGTCAGGCTGGTGTGCGACTTGGAGCTGGTGGTGTTGCCGTGATATTACTGATCTTGTCCTTGGTGCCGTCAGTTGTGGATCTGGGAGAGGCTGTCTTGCTCATCCAACACCTGATGAGATAGGTAACTACAACAACAACTTGCATTTATATAGCGCCTCTAACGTAGTAAGATGTTCCAAATTTGACACCGAGCCACATCAGGAGATATTAGGACAGGTGACCAAAAGCTTGGTCAAAGAGGTCGGTTTTAAGGAGCGTCTTAAAGGAGGAGAGAGAGGCGGAGAGGTTTAGGGAGGGAATTCCAGAGCTCGGGGCCCAGGCAGCTGAAGGCACGGCCGCCAATGGTGGAGCGATGGAAATCGGGGGATGTGCAAAACGCCAGAATTGGAGGAGCGCAGAGATCTCCAAGGTTTGCGGGGCTGGAGGAAGCTAGATTTAGGGAGGGGCGAGGAGGGATTTGAAAACCAGGATGAGAATTTAAAAATGAGGCGTTGCTCTACCGGGAGCCAATGTAGGTCAGTGAGCAGCAGCGGGGGTGATGGGTGAACGGGACTCGGTGCGAGTTAGGACACTGGGCCAGCAGAGTTTTGGATGAGCTGGAGTTTACGGAGTTTAGAGAGAGGAACCTGGAGCTTCTGTAACTCCCGCCACAACAGAGCACGGTGGAGCGAGTGGCCAATTGCAGCCCTGTATTGACTCCCTGGCGAATTGCAACCTGGGGTCATCCTGCTCTTGTGACGTCTACGCGTAAGGCCGGTCGGTTCATTTGCGCGCAGTGCTGTCGGGCGACGGTGTTTTCGCTCTATCCTGAAACGGATTGGCAAGGAGGACTTAATCTGGCTTTGACCTTTAACCTGAAAATGAGCCGATTTAGCCTTTTGTGATTGTGCACGCAAGTCCCAACATTTCAACTGATGTTCTGCGTGTCTAACAGTGAGCGAGGTTAGATGTGGTCCGTACTGTTTCCTTTGGTCTCCTCCAAGCATTATTTTTCAAAACTTAAACTCCTTGAGAAAGTAAAATAACCGCAAATGCTTCCTTCCCTCGCTCGTTTTTTCTCACTTGAGGCAAGGGAGTTTCTTCCCCGTCCTTGATCTCGGTTGGCGCAAGAAGCAATGACAATGAAAGCAAACGGGCCCCACTTGCACCCGTACGCTTTTCTATTGATAGAATCAGAACATAAGAACTAGGAGCAGGATTCGGCCCCTCGAGCCTGCTCCGCCATTCAATAAGATCATGGCGGATCTTCGACCTCAACTCCACTTTCCCGCCCGATCCCCATATCCCTTGATTCCCCGAGAGTCCAAAAGTCTGTCGATCTTGGTCTTGAATATACTCAAAGACTCAGCAGTCACAGCCCTCTGGGGTAGAGAATTCCAAAGATTCACCACCCTCTGAGTGAAGAAATTCCTCCTCATCTCAGTCCGGAATGGCCAACCCCTTATTCTGAGACTGTGACCCCTGGTTCTAGACGCTCCAGCCAGGGGGAAACATTCTCCCTGCATTTACTGTCAATCCCTCTATGAATTTGATGTTTCAATGTGATCACCGCTCATTCTTCTAAACTCCAGTTAATATAGGCCCAATCTACTCAGTAACTGCACAAAGCACAGAAGGAGGCCATTCTCCCTTTGTGCCTGTGCTGACCCTTTGAAAGACCTATCCAATTAGTCCCACTCTTTCCCTATAGTCCAGCAATTTTTTCTTTTTCAATTATTTATCCAATTCCCCTTTTGAAAGCTACTATTGAATCTGCTTCCACCGCCCTTTCAGGCAGCGCATTCCAGATCACAACAACTCGCTGTGTAAAAAATAATGTCTCCTCATCTCCCCCTCTGGTTCTTTTACCAATTACCATAAATCTGTCCCCTCTGGTTACCGACCCACCTGCCAGTGGAAACAGTTTCTCCTTATTTACTCTATCAAAACCCCTCATGATTCTGAACACCTCTATTAAATCTCCTCTTAACCTTTTCTGCTCTAAGGAGAACATCGCAGCTTCTCCAGTCTCGCCACGTAACTGAAGTCCCTCATCCCTGGAACCATTCTAGTAAATCTCTTCCTGCACCCTCTCCAAGGCCTGGACATTCTTCCTGAAGTGTGGTTCCAGAATTGGGACAAATCTCCAGCTAAGGCCTAACCCTAATTTGTGGCATCATAATTTGTGTGGGGGGGTGGGGGAAGGCAAGTTGAGGACAGAAGCTAGGAAGTTCTTTAGGCGCTCGATGTGGACTGGGCTTCTGAGAGAAATAGTGCATTCGAACCCAGGTATCCCTTAAATGGTTGGATACTGCGATGGGAAGGGACGAATGAGCTCATGGTTCATGGCTGCCTTCATCTGAATCTATGTTGAGGCAGAGTGTCTGTTGACTTTTTTTATTTGTTCATGGGATGTGGGCATCACTGGCAAGGCCAGCATATATTGCCCTTGAGAAGGTGGTGGTGAGCCACCACCTTAAACTGCTGCAGTCCGTGTGGTGAAGGTACTCCCACGTTACCAGCCAATGAGGCGCGGCGGGACTTATGGCAGGACTAGCAGCAAACAGAGTCTATTTAAAAGAGTCTCGGCGAACTGCAGCAAACCGAACTTGTGACTGAAGATACAGCAACTGCTCCCAATAACAGCGGGATTATCTCGCCTGCAAAAATGCAGAGAGTGGGTGATAGTTGCATAATCTCCAGGTGCGATTGACTGCTTTAAAGAACGAAAGGCTTGCATTTCTACAGCGCCTGTCACGACCTTGGGACGCCCCAAAGCGCTTTTTAAAGTGTTCTTCTTAGGCAGTCCCTCGGAACCGAGGATGACTTGCTTCCACACTAAAAATGAGTTCTCATGTGACTGATGTGTTCAATGCGGGACCTACAGTCTCTGTCACAGGTGGGGCAGACGGTGGTTGAAGGGGCGGGTGAGTGGGGTGCTTGGGTTGACGTGCGCTCCTTCCGCTGTTTGCGCTTGGCTTCCGCTTGCTCCCGGCGAAGAGACTCCAGGTGTTCGGCACCTTCCCGAATGCTTCTCCTCCACTTTGTACGGTCTTGGGGCCAGGGATTCCCAGGTGTCGGTGGGGATGTTGCACTTTTTCAAGGAGGCTTTGAGGGTGTCCTTGAAGCGTTTCCTCTGCCCACCTGGGGCTCTCTTGACGTGTCGGAGCTCAGAGTAGAGCGCTTGTTTTGGGAGTCTCGTATCGGGCATGCGGACGATGTGACCCGTCCATCGGAGCTGATCGAGCATGGTCAAAGCTTTGATGCTGGGGATGATGGCCTGAGCGAGAACACTGACGTTGGTGCGCCTATCCTGCCAATGGATTTGCAGGATCTTGCGGAGGCAGCGTTGGTGGTACCTCTCCAGTGCTTTGAGGTGCCTGCTGTACATGGTCCATGTCTCTGAGGAATACAGGAGGGCAGGTATCACTACTGCTCTGTAGTCACTGCTGTAATGTAGGCAGCGCGGTGGTCAATTTGCGCGCAGCAAGATCCCGCAGACAGTAACGTGATACTGACCAGATCATCTGTTTTCGCGATGTTTACTCATGTCATCCCAAGTTTGGAAGAGTAGTATTTGAGAATTGCTAGCTAACTTTATGGCTGCTGGTGAGAGTTTGACATGTCGACCATTCAACTTTCACATGCCTGTCTTTTTATTTTGAGTTGCTCAAACTCTGGGGAACAGGCCGTTTATGAGAAGCAATTCTCGTGCACAAATACTTGAGGGTTCAGATTTCGAAGCAATGTATCAGGCTGCCCTTGTAAGGCTTTGTGGGAGCCGATTGAGTTTCTCTTGGCAGATTCCCAGGGGGGACTGTCATCTGTAGTTATACCCTACAAGCGAACTGGCAACAGTATTTCATGGCTTATATTGATCCTCAATAGGCTGTGGTATTGTTGCGTTGTGCAGTGTTTTTTTAATTATATTGACTTCCCCTATCCTGTTTATGGATTGGAAGGAAAGATGACAAAGCATAACATTTTCTATTGTCGAACACTTAATTCAAGTTGGTCAACTCTTTCTTTCCTCGATTGTTCAACCTCGATATTTGGAAAGATTCGCTCACAATGGTTTTTTGTTTCCGAATTGTCCTGGGCGCATATAGTTAGCAGGTGCAGGCCATTCTGCCCCTTGGGGCTGTTCCTGCATTCACTAAGTTCAGAGCTGAGCTGTACTTCGAAACCACCCCCCCCCCCACCCCCCATCGGAACTGGAGTAGGTCATTCAGCCCCCGGAGCTTGTTCCTCCCACTCGGTCAGATCACGGCTGATCCGCACCTCCACTCCATTTAACTGCCTTTGCTCCATATCCCTTGATATCCTTGCCCAAATTCAGTCATGAATATTTCAATTGACCCACAGCCTTTAATGTTTTTTTTGGTAGGGAAACGCAG
>JASTWF010000365.1:308168-418168 GCA_030390025.1 Squalus acanthias | reverse complement strand
GTAGGGGTGGGAGGAGGGTACAGAGATAGGGAGGAGGCGAGACCATGGAGGGATTTGAAAACAAGGATGAGAATTTTAACATTGAGATGTTGCCGGACCAGGAGCCAATGTAGGTCAGCGGGTGATGGGTGAACGGGACTTAGTGCTTCACCACCTCAGGACGCCCCAAAGTGCTTTACAGCCAATGAAGTACTTTTTGAAGTGTGGTCACTGTTGTAATGTAGGAAACGAGGCGGCCAACTTGCGCACAGCAAGCTCCCACAAACTGAGCTAAACGAGCAGATTATCTGTTTAATTGATGTTGATTTGAGGGATAAATATTGGCCCCAGGACACCGGGGGAGAACGCCCCTGCTCTTTGAAATAGTGGCCGTGGAATCTTTGTCCAACTGAGATGTTTAAAAAAAAAAAAAAAATAATAATTTGATGCGTTGGTGGTGGTAATATTTTCTCGAGGTGGGACATGTTGATGTTCTGTGGAACCTGCTGGTCAGGAAGTTCCTGAAAGCTGTTAATCGTCTGGGTGTACAGACCTGAACAAACCGATGAGAGATGCGTGTGTGAGTAATTCAGCTCCACCCCAGTCTGCCTCTTTGTCAGCGATATGATCAGAACTTGTTTGTTTAAACAAATAACCAGGGGGAAAACTCCTCTCGATTTAAAGGCGAGGTTTGTTGGACTGCCTTCTCCTGTCACGTTACGGAGGGAGATATCTGGGCGGTTTGCTGGTATCTTTTGTGTCGTTCCCTTTTGGTGTTCCTATATATCGAAGACCTGTTAGTTTGCAGTTCCGCCGTTTTACACAGGCGAGTGGGGCCGAACTCGTCAATCTTGCGCCACGGAAGGGTAGCGTCGCCAATCCTCCAGGATTGTCCCACAGTCTTCAGGAATTGAGGACTGATCTACGGGACGCTGGTGCGAGCAACCCAGGAGAAAAATCGTAGAGGGGGCGTTAAAAGAAACGGTGTTGTTTCTTTTACTTTCTTAAACCGCGTTTGTTTATTTAGTTATGAGAATATTGGAGCGATGGGAATGGAGGCAGTTTGACTGACTCATGGTTCATCCAATTGGCTAACACTCGCAGTTCCTCCAATTGGATCGTAGAGTTTATTTGCTTTCCAATTGGCGCAGGGAAGGCGAGGATGGACGTGGCGGGCGACCAATGGCGGGAGAGAGGGGGCCGGGGCGGGCGACCAATGGCGGGGGAGAGGGGGCCGGGGCGGGCGACCAATGGCGGGAGAGAGGGGGCCGGGGCGGGCGACCAATGGCAGGAGAGAGGGGGCCGGGGCGGTTGGAGGCAGGAGGTCATGTGATGCAACCTCCTGCAATACGCCCGACCAGCGTTGGCGACTCTACGGATGGGGAGAAGGAAATCCAAAATGCATGGCAGGCCAGTCTGAAGAGAGATGGAGGGAAGATGACGTTCTGGGTGACTGGAGGAGTCCCCCCACAATGTTAGCCCCTCGGTTTTGTTTTTTTCCTCTTTTCAGATGCAGAGCGAGTTGCTGTGCATTCCGGAATTTTCTGGCTTTGTTTCTCCCCCCCCCCCCCCCCCCCCCTTGTGGCTCAGTGGGCAGCACCCTCACCTCTGAGTCAGAAGGTTGTGGGTTCAAGTCCCACTCATAAGAACATAAGAAATAGGAGCAGGAATCGGCCCCTCGAGCCTGCTCCGCCATTCAATGAGATCATGGCTGATCTGATCCAACCTCAACTCTAAAGAACACAAGAAGCAGGAGAAGGACCAGGCCCCTGGGCCCGCTCCGCCACCCACAGGGCCTTGACCGATCCGAACTCAAACTCATGTCCAATTTCCAGCCCACTCCCCGTAAACCCTGATTCCCTTTACTTCTAGGAAACGGTCTATTTCTGTTTTAAATTTATTTAATGAAGTAGCTTCCACAGCTTCCTGGGGTAGCAAATTCCACAGACCCACTACCCTCCTGAGTGGAAAAAGTTTCTCCTCATCTCAGTTTTGAAAGAGGAGCCCCTTATTCTAAGATTATGTCCCCTAGTTCTAGTTTCACCCATCATTGGGACCATCCTCACCGCGTCCACCCGATCAAGCCCCTTCACAATCTTATATGTTTCAATAAGATCGCGCCTCATTCTTCTGAACTCCAATGAGTAGAGACCCAATCTACTCAACCTCTCCTCGTATGTCCACTCCCTCATCCCCGGAATTAACCGAGTGAACCTTCTTTGTACTGCCTCGAGAGCAAGTATGTCTTTTCTTAAGTATGGACACCAAAACTGTATGCAGTACTCCAGGTGCGGTCTCACCAATACTCCAGAGACTTGAGCACATAAAGCTGGGCTGACGCTCCAGTGCAGTGCTGAGGGAGCGCCGCACTGTCGGAGGTGCCGACTTTCGGATGAGACGTTAAACCAAGGCCCGGTCTGCCCCCTCAGGTGGACGTAAAAGATCCCATAGCGCTATTTCAAAGAAGAGCAGGGGAGTTGTCCCCGGTGTCCTGGGCCAATATTTATCCCTCCATCAACATAACAAAAACGGATGATCTGGTCATTATCACATTGCTGTTTTTGGGAGCTTGCTGTGCGCAAATTGGCTGCCGCGTTTCCCACATTACAACAGTGACTACACTCCAAAAGTACTTCATTGTAAAGCACCTTGAGACGTCCGGTGGTCGTGAAAGGCGCTATATTAATGTAAGTCTCTGTCTTTCTCTCCCTCGAGACATTGTAAAGCGCAGTAACAGAGAGTGACCAGGGGACCGAGTCTCGGTGCGGACCTCTCCCTCTGTAGCACTGTCAGATTTTGGGAAGGCTGATACTTGTCACCACCCAAACCGGAGTTCCGTTACTCTGCGCGAATCGGCCTGTGAATCACATGATGAGTGTAGAAATGTGTTGGCATTTGTGACGAGGAGATCTCCATTTTTGCCCTAATTATTGGACAGTTGGGTTTGGCATTAGGTTCCCATGAATGCAGGTTCCTCCTCGAGCAAGTCGATGTTGAGGGATGAGGTCTTTCACAATGGGATACCTGGCGGGAGATCCCAGTGGCGGTTCTGTATCTGAGGCACTTGCGGAGAAGGGATATCTTTAGTGGCTTGGTTGCGTGTGTTTTGTTGGTTGAGATCTCTCAAACCTGAGTTGGGTTTTTTTTGGTCAGTGACGGATCGCGATCTTTCCATTATTTGTAATTCTCCAAACTTCTGTGATTTGACTTGTTCCTGGATCAATACATTGGAGGAGGTGGAGGTGTTCCTGGTTTCCCATCATGAATTAATTATTCATTTAATAACCCTGTGTTAACATTCTGTCTACCGGCAATGAGGAACTGGTAGCGGTAAAATTTGCCATGAAGCTGTCAGATTGATGTTTAATCCAACTGGGCCTATAGGTGACTCCAGTCCCCAACGCCACCCTAGTTGGCTCTAAACTGCCCTCCTGAAGTGGCCCATCAAGCCACTACTACAGTGGTTGAAGAAGGTGGCCTACCACCACCTTCTCTGGGGCAATGAGGGATGGGCAATAAATGTCAGCCCTTCCAGCAACTGCCCCCCCCCCCCCCCCACATCTCGAATTTTTTTTTTAATGGATTGGTTTATAATTTGACTTTTTTTTGACTTGGGGATAGACTGATGATGGGAACAGGAGTTGGCCATTCAGCCCCTCGAGCCTGTTCCGCCGTTCAATCAGATCGTGGCTGATCTGTATCTCAACCCCATCTACCCGCCTTGATTCCATAACCCTTAATACCCTTACCCAACAAAAACCATCAATCTCAGTTTTCAATTGACCCCCCCCCCCCCCCCCGCCCCAGCCTCAACAGCTTTTTGGGGGAGAGAGTTCCAGATTTCCACTACCCTTGTGTGAAGAAGTGCTTCCTGACATCACCCCTGAACGGTCTAGCTCTAACTTTAAGGTTATGCCCCTTTTTTTTTTTTCTCCTGGATTTTTCGAGGGAAGGGCATCAGGGACTTCCCTGGCCTGGTCTTCGCACGCAAAAAAAGGCCAGTTTTGTTTTGGTACCGGGAAGGGGAAAAATTGTCAACCATGCACTCTTGGCTTGATATTTGGGCTTGTTGCAAAGGAGACCCTGGATGACCGGGGACCACCCACTGTGTTTTTATTTCATCCCAGAACACGAGGCACCGCAGCCGAGCAACGCGGGAGCGATCGCGGGCGGCGTGATCGGAGGCATCCTGGCACTGTTGCTCGTCATCTGCCTGGTCAGCTTCTTCCTGCACAAGCGGCGAAGTGCCGCCGCCGGCTCGTACGATCCCAAGACCCGCATCTTCGGGGCGCGCAATGGCGCCGCCCCCCAGCCCGACTACACCTACCGGCCAGACTCGGACTCCGAGAAGGGCCCCAGCCTCACCGCCACCACCGCCACCACTGAGGCCCACCACCCCGTGGAGACCGAGAATCTGCTGAAGATCCAGCCGTCCGTGTATGCCAATGACGAGGAGGAGGAGGAGAAGGGGCCCGCGTTCCACGTCCCAGACCGCCACGGCGCCGACCCGGGCATGGAGGACGACATGGAGTCCCAGCATGACGGGTCCATCATTTCCAAGAAGGCCGTTTACGTCTGAGTTCCGAGGCACCCCCCCCCTCCATCCCAACCACCCCCTTGAATGTGACGTCATCTCCCTTGCGTATAAACCGCGACTTCCCCCCCCCCCGCCAATAAACTGACTGAGAAATCAAAGAAGAGGGGGCCATTGGGGCAGTCGATGAACTGCCGTGCGTGTTAACAAAATGGCGGTGAGGGGGGGAGGTCAGGGGTCGATGTCTGAACTGATCACTGCTTAACAAAATGGCGGCGGGGTCCGGGGTCGATGCCTGAACTGACTGCTGCTTGCTTTTTTTTTTAAACTGGCCTCTGCTAAACAGACTACTTCTTATTGGTTTGGGACGTATTCCTAGAGGTTTCACCATGTGATCAAACCCCCCCCCACCCCCCTCGCTCCCGCCATTGTGTGACCCATCCTCGTGAGGCTTCGCCAGTCACCCAGCGTCAATTGAACAGCCAACAGATTGTTCCGTACCCGGATTGGACGATTCTAGACTTGCCAGTCAGAGACACTCTTGTTTCCGCGCCCGCCCCCACTCCCCAAACACACACACCTTTTTTTGTTGACGCCCCTTCGGATTTGTCTCCCGGGTTTGCTAACCGCAGCGCTCCGGAGATTAATCGCCAATTCCTAAGAGTTGGCAAGCCCTCCTTGCTACCCTGCTGCGAGCTGGCCCTCCTGTATCATGTGATCGCTTCGCGGCTTCTTATAATTCCGTGTGCCTCTTCTGAGGGGGAGGGGGATGGCCGAGAGAAGGAAGGTTGAGACGGGGGGGGGGGGGGGGGACCTGGTGAGGGGGTTTAAGATCTACGCCCACCCTGCCAAGAAACAATTGAACGGAGAGACTCGCCGTAAAGAGATGGTTTCTGTTCTCTCAATCGCCTCGCGCGTCCGGGTTTCGAGTCGGAAGCAACTGATTGTCGCTGGTTGTGTAGCGCGTTGAGCAGAGAGTGACGGAGAGCAGCGCAGCAACTGCGCGTTGAGGAGAAACCTGGATCGTGCGTGGCTGAGGAAAGCCGTCGCAATTTGGCCAGAGGGGCTATGTCGGGAAGCACTGCAGCCTGTCTTGTACCAGTAACTCGTGGAAGGGGGTTATTGAACGATGGGACACTGAACTGATTGGTCTTTGTAATTTCTTCAACATTTTGATTCAAAATTCAACTTTAATTTTTTTTTTTTAATTCCCCACTTGTGCGTAAGGATTTTTATTTAATATAAAAGAAATTCAGATTGATTTGGGTTTGTTTCATATATTTGTTCATGTTCTGAGCGTTTACTCCTCGCATTGGTTTTTATGATCCCAGGACATCGGTTTAAGACTGGGTTCCTTCTTGCTCTTCCCAGCTTAGTGACTGCTACAATAACTTGTATTTAGGTAATGTCTTCCACAGAGTAAGATGCCCCGAGGCGCGTCATGTAAATCTGGCAAAAATTTGACACCGATCCACATGAGGAGATATTAGGACAGGCGACCGAAAGCTTGGTCAAAGAGGTCGGTTTTAAGGAGTGTCTTAAAGGAGGTGAGAGAGGCGGAGAGGTTTAGGGAGGGAATTCCAGAGCTCAGGGCCCAGGCGGCTGAAGGCACGGCCGCCAATGGTGGAGCGATGGAAATCGTGATACGCGCAAGAGGCCAGAATTGGAGGAGCCGAGAGATCTCGGAGGGTTGTAGGGGCTGGAGGAGGTTACAGAGATCGGGATGGGGAGGCGAGGAGGATCGTGGAGGGATTTGAAAATGCGGATGAGCCTTTTGAACTCTAGGCGTTGGCGGACTCCATACGGAGTGGGGAAGATTGGAGGCTGAACCCCCTCCCCCCTCACTAGCCAGCCTAGCCTCTTTTTGCAGGTCTCAACAAGGTCAGGGGTCAGTGGCTCACTCCCTGGACGAGGGAAGGGGGGGGGGATGAATCGGCCAGGGTTCCCGCTCCCAAGTCCTGCTGGAAAGGGTGGCTGCGGGTCGAGGTGTCGTCGTCTCTCTCCCCCCCCCCCCCCCCCCCCCCCCCCCAACCCCATGGTCGAACAGCCTGAGTGGGCTCATGGGTGCAGAACAGAGGCGAGCGGGTGAGCTAACTGCAGGGCTGGTACTGCCAGGTCAACTGTGCCCCCCCCCCCCCTCACCGACCCAAACATCAGTCAGTCCCTTCAGCGAAGATAGGGAGAAGATTCGAGGGGATTAATCGCTTGCGTGGGGTGACAGCACCCCTCTTGAACATTTTAATGGAAGGCGATTGTTTAGTAAGCGGGGGGTCGATTGTTTTAACCAGCCCGCATTTTAGGTTCTTTATCTACTTGTTCAATAATTTAGCAGCTCGGCCTGTGGCTAAATGAGAATCCAGATACGGCTAATTGCATTGTCTGATTAGCAAATAAGAAATTGTTAATGGACACCATCCTTGATCTCAATACTCGTATTCACACGGTATATGCATGTGAACTTTAACCTATTGGAGCATGAAAAGCAGCGAGTGCGAGTTATTTTGATCAATGTGGCTGGTTTACTTCCTTGGTTTCTGGGTGTCGGTCGATGTTCAAGTGAATAGGCGAGTGTGAACGTTAAGTATACTTGCCTGTATTGTGTAGCTGAGGTGTTTTCTACTGAAACTAGCGCATGTGGCTAAAAATTGCAACAGCTGCAGGCTAGTCGGCGATATTTTCTATTGGACGGCACTGGTCTAGATGGGCCCCCATTCGTTGAAGACCCAATCGGATCAAATGTTCTGACGTGCGAGGGGAACTTGGAAAGCAGAGGTGATCCGACACGCCAGCGAGTTCACACCGGGGAGAGGCCGTTCACCTGAATCTTCTGTGTCTTTTTTTTAAAACTCAAATGGAAAAGCCAGATTACTAAACTTTACTGAAAATGCCCTGTCAAATCTGAGCTGACTCGTAGTTTTTATTGCCTCTGTGTCGCGGGGAGAGAGCGGCGACCTGTGCGTTTTGGTGGGGCTCAGTTCAGTTGCCGTTAACTGTCTAAACCTAGTGCTGGTAACACAACTAACCCTATTTGGATGAGCCAGCTGTACACCAGTGTGAAGTGCGCTTGTACATAAAGTGTAAATTAGATCGCCTCTTGTGACCACAGTTGCAAAATGGCTAGAGGTGTTTTTTGGAGGGGGGCAGTGAGGTTCTGTTACTTTTTATAAGGGTTAACTGAGGTTAGTTTTTTTTTAATGCAATGTGTGGATAGAGTATTGGTGAAGTGAATGGAATTAAACGTGTTGGTGAGTGTAGATGCTGGGAAAAAGACTTTGAGAGAGACACTGTGGAGGTGGGAGGGGGAACGAGAGAGAGAGAGAGAGACTGACTGGGAGGGGGGGCGGGGGGGAGAGAGAGAGAGAGACTGGCTGGGAGGGAAAGAAAGAAAGACTTGCATTCTATAGCGCCTTTCACGACCACCAGACGTCTCAAAGCGCTTTTCAGCCAATGAAGTACTTTTGAAGTGTAGTCACTGTTGTAATGTGGGAAATGCAGCAGCCAATTTGCGCACAGCAAGCTCCCACAAACAGCAATGAGATAAATGACCAGATCATCTGTTTTTAGTGATGTTGATTGAGGGATAAATATTGCCCCAGGACACCGGGGAGAACTCCCCCCTGCTCTTCTTCCAAATAGTTCCTTGGGATCTTTTACGTCCACCTGAGAGAGCAGGCGGGGCCTCGGTTTAACGTCTCATCAGAGAGAGAGAGAGAGAGAGAGAGAGACTGGCGGGGGAGAGCGAGAGACGAGGGAGGGGTGGAGAGGGACTGGCAGGGGGGAAGAGAGTGAGAGACAGAGACTTGGCGGGGGGAGGGGGGGGGTTGTGTGGAGGAAGAGAAGTGAGAGACTCTGGGGGTCTAGTAGTCCAGACTTGGTGCACTGGGGCAGGGAGCGGGGACGAGCGGTAAATTAGCCAAAGCTTTGTGCTCCTGGTCACGATCCAGTGCCTACTGCTGGAAACTACGGAGGAAGTTTTGTTCAGAGAGAAGCAGTAATCGCCTAGAAGTGGCACTTGGAAGGAATCTTCCCTGCCCCCGCCCTCTCCCATGTCTGTATGGACGCCAGTTTGGGTTGTGGTACTGCCCCTGCAGTCGAATAGCCCCATGATCACTGCGTGCAATGGCCAGCTGGGCTGGTCGCAAAAGGATTGCCTCCTGTCTATTTAAAAAATGCTGGAGTCAGGAACATCCGAGCAGGAGTGGGGAGAGAGGACACTAACTTACCTGTAATTGCCAGGATTAAACTAATTCTCCCTCGTTACTAGATTGCTCACTCTCCACTCTATAGAGGCCCGAAATATCCTGTCTTAAGGCATCAATAATTCCCTTCCTCCAGTTTGCAGTCGTCCACCAGGTGCCACGTCTACCTTTACCCCGAACTGTTGTCTAAAATATAATTTTCATTCGTGTGCTCTCTGTTTCTCTCTCGGTGTCTCTCTGTCTCTCGGAGGTGGTGGTGTTCCCAGGCGCCTGCTGCCCTTGTCCTTCTAGGTGGAAGAGATCGCGGGTTTGGGAGGTGCTGTCGAAGAAGCCTTGGCGAGTTGCTGCAGTGTATCTTGTAGATGGTACACACTGCAGCCACGGTGCGCCGGTGGTGGAGGGAGTGAATGTTTAAGGTGGTGGATGGGGTGCCAATCAAGCGGGCTGCTTTGTCCTGGATGGTGTCGAGCTTCTTGAGTGTTGTTGGAGCTGCACTCATCCAGGCAAGTGGAGAGTATTCCATCACACTCCTGACTTGTGCCTTGTAGATGGTGGAAAGGCTTTGGGGAGTCAGGAGGTGAGACACTCGCCGCAGAATACCCAGCCTCTGACCTGCTCTAGTGGCCACAGTATTTATGTGGCTGGTCCAGTTAAGTTAAGTTACTTACTGAATGCATGAGCCCTAACTTTTTTAATGACTTTTAGTGGAGAACTAGTGGGCAAGTTCCCGCCATTAGTGATTTCAGTTCCGAGTCTATCGGTGAGGATTGTAACAGCGCACCCTGTGGAGGAGCGGGGTGTCTCTGACCGCGATTTCCGGGTTTAACTGCGTATGTGTGTACTTCAGTAGCTGCTATCCAATTTACTCCCTTTTCACAGTGAGCGCCGTTAGCCTCACCTTCACTACTGACACAAAATCCAGGATAAAGGCTATTTTTTTTTTTCTTTGTCAAAGTTGCTAACTAATGCTGACCGGGATTCTTTGTTTTATTGAACCGATTTTTGTCCTGACAGGGAATAGTCTCCCTTTCTTTCCTCCTCTGCGCCTTCCCAAAGTGGGTCCAGGTCGGTTGTTGCCGCGCCGTAGTGGGAAGGGTCCCCGTAGTGAATACCGTGCCTGCGCGGAAATTTAAAGGGACCACTCACTGAAAGAAACGCCAAAAGCGCAGCTTACAGGAGGTTTCGTCATGTGACCTCCAGCCCCAACGCTCTTCGCCGTTGGTTGTCCGATGCGCGTTGATCCTTGCGTCAGTCGGTCAGCAATGGCGGCTACGCTGCCCGCCACGCTGTGAGCTCCAGAAACTGGTCTGTGGGGGTGGGGAGACTGGGGACGGGGAGAGACGGGCCCACTCTTGTCCGTAGTCGATCTTGCATCAATCGCGAGTGTGTGTTTCTCACTGAAAGAGAATTTGCATTTATATAGCGCCTTTCACGACCTCTGAACGTCCCAAAGCGCTTTACAGCCGATGGAGTATCTTTGGAGTGCGGTCGCCGTTGTAATGTAGGAAACGCGGCAGCCAATTTGCGCACAGCAAGCTCCCACAAACAGCAACGCTACAAATGATTGATTGGAACTGTGCCGGTTTTAAATGTTGGTCAGGCCACTGGAATAGCGTATCAAGGCAATATTAACAGGAGGAGGCCATTCAGCCCCTCGAGCCTGTTCCGCCATTCAGTTAGATCATGGCTGATCTGTATCTTAAACTCCGTCTACCTGCCTTTGTTAGAAAGGAGGACTTTCATTTATATAGCGACTTTCGTGACCTCCAGACATCCCAAAGTACTTGTGAAGTGTAGGGCCTTTTGCTCCATATCCCTCGATACTGTTGCCTAACAAAACAATTTCTGAACATCTGAACCGCACAGTGCGCAACACTCTCTCGAGTCAGAAGGTTGTGGTCTCAAGTCCCCCTCCAGAGACTTGAGCCCATAATCCAGGCCAACACTCCCAGTGCCAGTACTGAGGGAGCGCCGCACTGTCGGAGGGGCAGTACTGAGGGAGTGCCGCACTGTCGGAGGGGCAGTACTGAGGGAGTGCCGCGCTGTCGGAGGGGCAGTACTGAGGGAGCGCCGCACTGTCGGAGGGGCAGTACTGAGGGAGCGCCGCACTGTCGGAGGGGCTGTACTGAGGGAGCGTCGCACTGTCGGAGGGGCAGTACTGAGGGAGCGCCGCACTGTCGGAGGGGCAGTACTGAGGGAGCGCCGCACTGTCGGAGGGGCGGTACTGAGGGAGCGCCGCACAGTCGGAGGTGCAGTACTGAGGGAGCGCCGCACTGTCGGAGGGGCAGTACTGAGGGAGCGCCGCACTGTCGGAGGGGCGGTACTGAGGGAGCGCCGCACTGTCGGAGGGGCGGTACTGAGGGAGCGCCGCACTGTCGGAGGGGCAGTACTGAGGGAGCGTCGCACTGTCGGAGGGGCAGTACTGAGGGGGGGCAGTACTGAGGGAGCTCCGCACTGTCGGAGGGGCAGTACTGAGGGAGCGCCGCGCTGTCGGAGGGGCAGTACTGAGGGAGCTCCGCACTGTCGGAGGGGCAGTACTGAGGGAGCGCCGCGCTGTCGGAGGGGCAGTACTGAGGGAGCGCCGCACTGTCGGAGGGGCAGTACTGAGGGAGCGTCGCACTGTCGGAGGGGCAGTCGTTTCGATGAGACGTTAAACCGAGGCCCCCGTCTGCCCCCTCAGGTGGACCCACGGCCACTATTTTGAAGAAGAGCAGGGGAGTCCTGAGCAATATTTATCCCTCAACCAACATCACTAAACATTATCTGGTCATTATCACGTTGCTGTTTGTGGGAGCTTGCTGTGCGCGTTTCCTGCATTACAACAGTGACTACACTCCAAAAAAAAGTACTTCATTGGCTGTAAAGCGCATTGGGATGTCCTGAGGTGGTGAAAGGCGCTGGAGAAATGCGAGTTCTTTTTAGACTTCCGACAGCCTTGTTCTAAACATAGTGCGTTTCCCTGGTAACCGGGCCTGTGTGAGCAATGCAGCTGTGTAACATAATCCGACATTGGTTACTTTAGTTAAAATAGGCTTGCAGGTGGTTTTTGAAGGCAGTGAGCCGCATTTAAAATGATTTGATCTGACTGCTCTCCTTCGGCTGTTCTGGAGGAGAGTCAGAAACGCAATCCTTTTATGAAATCGCACAGCGCAGAAGGAGACGATTCGGCCCATCGTGCCTGTGCTGGCTCTTTGAAAGAGCTCTCCAATTATCCCCGCTCTTACCCCCACCCCCCCTGCTCTTTGCCCCACAGCGAGTCACTTTAACTGACCCATTTGAATTTTCGCGCACGTGCGGTTTCTCCCGTGTAAAAGGTGGTGAGCGGCCTGCGCAGGACCTCCAGACCGCCGCGCGGCCGAGCAACTTTGGCAACAACGTTGTCCCCCACCCTGTTTTCGGGCAACGCATTCCAGATCATAACTCGCCATGCCGTCAAGATTTCTCCTCCTCTTTCCCCCCCCCTCTGGTTCTTTTGCCAATCTCCTTAATTCTGTGCCCTCTGGTTACCCCCTCCTGCCAGTGGAAACTGTGGGACACGTGCTTGACACAAGCCCTGATGGCGAGCTTTTTATTTTCGTACGCTGGGGGAGGTTGAGCGGTCGTGTGTGGCAGTTATCTCTCTTTTTCGTTGACGCCTGTGTTCGAAGAGCTTGTGTTTTTTTTTTCTGGAGAAGAGACTGCGTAAGGAGTGACCCCTTTGGCTTTAACTAGATGAGCCCAGCTACCAGGATCTGTTTGTACATAAAACCAGGCTTGTGAGAAACGTCCATTTTTTCCCCCCCTAATGGTCATTCCATTAGGCCAGTGGTGGTACTTAACACTGCAAGTCAGGGGTCAGCCGTGGGTCGCGCTCTCGCCTTTGAGTCTGAAGGTCCCGGGTCCCACTCCAGAGACTTGAGCCGCACAATCCAGGCCGACACTCCCAGTGCCAGAACTGAGGGAGCGCCGCACTGTCGGAGGGGCAGTACTGAGGGAGCGCCGCACTGTCGGAGGGGCGGTACTGAGAGCGCCGCACTGTCGGAGGGGCAGTACAGAGGGAGCGCCGCACTGTCGGAGGGGCAGTACAGAGGGAGCGCTGCACTGTCGGAGGGGCAGTACTGAGGGAGCGCCGCACTGTCGGAGGGGCGGTACTGAGGGAGCGCCGCATTGTCGGAGGGGCGGTACTGAGGGAGCGCCGCATTGTCGGAGGGGCGGTACTGAGGGAGCGCCGCACTGTCGGAGGGGCGGTACTGAGGGAACGCCGCACTGTTGGAGGGGCGGTACTGAGGGAGCGCCGCACTGTCGGAGGGGCAGTACTGAGAGAGCGCCGCACTGTTGGAGGTGCCGTCTTTTGGATGAGACGTTAAACCGAGACTCCGTCTTCCCTCTCGGGTGGACATAAAAGATCCCACGGCCGCTATTTGGAAGAAGAGCAGGGAAGTTCAACCCGGTGTCCTGGGGCCAATATTTATCCCTCGACCAACATCACTAAATACAGATGATCTGGTCATTATCACGTTGCTGTCTGTGGGAGGTTGCTGTGTGCAAAATTGGCATTTCGTACATTACAACAGTGACTGCACTTCAACAAATACTTAATTGGCTGTGTAGC
The DNA here is from genome assembly GCA_030390025.1 of Squalus acanthias. Lineage (NCBI taxonomy): Eukaryota > Metazoa > Chordata > Chondrichthyes > Squaliformes > Squalidae > Squalus > Squalus acanthias. The sequence goes on along the minus strand of JASTWF010000365.1, from coordinate 404,865 downwards.
GCTTCGGGACGTCCTGAGGTCGTGAAAGGCGCTGTAGAAATGCGAGTTCTTTGTCCCTCTCCTTTTGCGTCAGCTCGGGCCTTCGACTTTGTAGCTGAGGCTGTATTTTTCTCTCGCTCTGCAAGCGAGCATTCGCCTCCTGAAGGAGTGCGTCTGGGAGGCGGGGCAAGGCTGCCAACTGTGGTTGGACGGATTCCTGGCGGTTCCACCACATGATCTCCTGCCTCCAACTGCCCCGCACCCCCCCCTCCCCCCCCCCCCCCCCCCCCCCCCCCCCCAAAACGGCTCCTGCCATTGGTCGTCCAATATGACCATCATTGATTGTTCTCCAGGGTTGGAGATTAATTTGCAATTCCCGGCGAATCCAGGGCCGGTCCTGGAGCATTGGTAACCCCAAAGTCGTGTTAAGCAAAGCCTTCCGTCCAGCGAGTGAAAGTGGGGTGGGGTGGGGGGGGGGGCCTGTTAAACTGGAACTACCGGGGCCTATTGTGTCTTCTCTCTTCCCTGTGGGGGGAAATGGCTTGACTCCTATTGGCCATGGTGCTGAGATTTGAAACATCGCAGGCTCGGGTCAACATCCCATAATTCCTCCGAGCAGGCATCGCTTTAAAATAAAGTTAACGCCACTTTGAGTAACACTTGTTCACCAACGGGCCCCAGTAGAGTGTGAGGAGGAGCTGGGAGATGTGCCAATATGGGACCATACTTGCCACTCCCTCGCACGAAGGGATTCTGAACATGCGGACGGTAAATCCATTTGTACGTCAATATATGGGCTAACTCGAGGTGCCAACTCCGGTTGGATGGATTCCTGGAGTTTCGGTCACGTGAGCTTCAGCCTTCAACCGCCCCACTCGGTCAAATAGCCCCCCCGGGGCATTCCAAAACAAGAGCTTAATCCTTAAATTCTTTAGAAACCCCCGGGGGTGTTCCGAGAGTTGCCAACCCTAGGGCTTGCAAAGGGAGATGTTTTTTTCAATCTGTGTGGTACACATTTAAATGTCACTGTCTGTATGTTTCTGTGCAGTTGTATAAATTTTTTTTTAAATAAATGAGCAAAAAAGAAGCCTCTATATTTTGTCTGACTTTTGTACAGGTCTGTTCGGCTTCCCCCTTTGCCCTGGAGACTGGGATCCGCACCTCAGAACCGATATCTTGACCTTGGAGGGGGAGCAGTGCAGATTCAGCAGAATGATATCCGGGGCTGAAAGGGTTAAATCACGAGGACAGGTTGCACAGACTAGGCTGGTATTCCCTCGAGTTTAGAAGATTAAGGGGTGATCTAATCGAGGTGTTTGAGGTGATTAAAGGATTCAATAGGGTAGAGAGAGAGAAACTATTTCCTATGGTGGGGGGAGTCCAGAACAAGGGGGCAGAACCTTAAAATTAGAGCCAGGCCGTTCAGGGGTGATGTCAGGAAGCACTTCTTCACATAAAGGGCGGTGGAAATCTGGAACTCTCTCCCCCAAAAAGCTGTTGAGGCTTGGGGTCAATTGAAAATTTCAAAACTGATATTGGCAGACTTTTGTTGGGTAAGGGTCTTGAGGGTTACGGAACCAAGGCGGGTTGATGGGGTTAAGATGCAGATCAGCCACGATCTGATTGATTGGGGAAACAGGTTCGAGAGGCTGAATGGCCTCCTTCTGTGTTGCTATCCCAAAACGAGCGCTCTACTCGGAGCTCCGACACGGGAAGAGAGCCCCAGGTGGGCAGAGGAAACGCTTCAAGGACCCCCTCAAAGCCTCCTTGGAAAAAGTGCAACATCCCCCACCGACACCTGGGAATCCCTGGCCCAAGACCGCACAAAGTGGAGGAGAAGCATCCGGGAAGGCGCCGAACACCTGGAGTCTCTTCGCTGGGAGCAAGCGGAAGCCAAGCGCAGGCAGCGCAAGGAGCGTACGTCAACCCAAGCACCCCACCCACCCACCCCTTCAACCACCGTCTGTCCCACCTGTGACAGAGACTGTAGGTCCCGCATTGGACTCATCAGTCACCTGAGAACTCATTTTTAGTGTGGAAGCAATTCATCCTCGGTTCCGAGGGACTGCCTAAGGTAAGAGAAGATTGGGTTGAGGTACAGATCAGCCATGATCGATTGAATGGCGGAACTGGCTCGAGGGGCTGAATGGCCTCCTCCTGTTCCTACGGGTCTTGGACAGTTCTATTGAACTCCTTCTCGCTTGGAAAAGATTTGGTGTTACAAGGGCAGGGGCAGTGAGGAGAATGGTCCGATCATCTTATTTCCATTTGCCCAGCAAGGAGGGAATTCCCTTGATGGAGCAGGAAATGGTTAGACCTCCAGTCATTCTCGCCTGTCTGGTCGGATCTATTCCTGGAAGATTTCATCACACGGTTTCTGCTTGGCAACCGCCCGCAATGGGATGGCGTGAGATCAGGACCTTGCGTCTTGGGTACAGGCACCTCCCATCATTCTTGTGGGGCAGCATTTCTTAGCAAGGCATTGTATGCCATTGTCTCTTTACGATGAATAAACCTTTTGTGTATAATGAACTTCTCTTGACTCCAGTAGCCCCAACAACATTTAAGGTGAGAAGATGAAATTACTCGAGCATTTGCCACGGACCTAACAATAGCTCAATAGCATCTTCCTTTGAACGCTTTGACTGATAAATCAAATTCTCTTCGCTCTTTTCTTGGTTTAATACAAGTGTGTTTTTTTCAGCATCAGCAGAGTGTTGGAGAGGGTGCAGAGGAGGTGGACCATGAGGGACTTCAGTTATGTGGCGAGGCTAGAGATTGTTCTCCTTGGAGCAGAGAAGGTTAAGGGGAGATTTATTAGAGGCGTTCAAAATTATGAGAGGTTTTGATAGAGTAAATAAGGAGAAACTGTTCCCAGTGTCAGGAGAGTCGGTGATCAGAGGACACAGAATTAAGATATTTGGCAAAAGAACCAGAGGGGAGATGTGTTTTTTTTTAAGGGGCGAGTTGTTGTGATCTGGAACGCGCTGCCTGAAAGGGCGGTGGAAGCAGATTCAATAGTAACTTTCAAAAGGGAATTGGACAAATACTTGAAAAGGAAACATTTGCAGGGCTGTGGGGAAAGAGCAGGGGGGAGTGGGACAGATTGGAGAGTTCTTTCAAAGAGATAGCACAGGTACGATGGCCCAATGGCCTCCTTCTGTGCTATTCGACTGTTGAGGCATCCCAGTCCATCCTGATCCCCCTACTTGCCAACAGGGTTCCAGAAGGAGCAGGAACCTTGGCTTTCCCTCTGGCCCTGGTACTGATGCTAAGATTATCTAACTCGATGCTGATTAGGGAGCCAGTCTTGTCTCTGTTCTGGGTGGCGCAGGTACACATTGAGCCACTGGGACTCCCTATTTTTAAAAATTCTTTCATGGGATGTGGGCGTCGCTGGCAAGGCCGGCATTTATTGCCCATCCCTCATTGCCCTTGAGTAGGTGGTGGTGAGCCGCCTTCTTGAACCGCTGCAGTCCGTGTGGTGAAGGTGCTCCCACAGTGCTGTTAGGGAGGGCGTTCCAGGATTTTGACCCAGTGACGATGAAGGAACAGCCGATATACTTCCAAGTCAGGATGGTGTGTGACTTGGAGGGGAACTTGGAGGTGGTGGTGTTCCCATGCGCCTGCTGCCCTTGTCCTTCTAGATGGAAGAGGTCGTGGGTTTGGGAGGTGCTGCCGAAGAAGCCTTGGCGAGTTGCTGCAATGCATCTTGTAGATGGTACACACTGCAGCCACGGTACGCCGGTGGTGGAGGGAGTGAATGTTTAAGGTGGTGGATGGGGGGCCAATCAAGCGGGCTGCTTTGTCCTGGATGGTGTCGAGCTTCTTGAGTGTTGTTGGAGCTGCACTCATCCAGGCAAGTGGAGAGTATTCCATCACACTCATATTACCCGATTCAGTGTCCAAACTCTTGGCCATAAGCCTGCCTGCATCACTGACTCCTGGAACTATGAACTCCTGCAGGGGCAGGGCGATAATGAAGTAGAAAAAGCCACTAAATAACTTCAATTAATCGCTGAATAACTATAATGGGAAGTAGGTTTTTTTGAGGGAAACATTGAGGTTTTTGAGGAGAATTTCCAAATGAACTTTTAATTCAAGTGTTGATCTTTGTCAATGAGTAGGGAAGTCCCTGAATTACCTTGGGGAAATTATGGTTAAAATACCTCGAAGGAAAAAACCCAGGGTGGGGAAATCCCAGGGGGTTCTCCTGAATTCAAGAGACTAAGACGACCAGAATGAGTAGCTTGTGGATATACATGACTTGCAAAGATATCTGCCTGTTTTATAAATAATCTGCAGCTGTGATATTCGAAAGGGAAAATGCGGCCTAGGCCTCACTTTTGCCACCAGCCTAAATTTCATGTGCAGGCCCAGTCCTGCAATCGGGTTCGGGCAGATTGCTAATTTACCTCCCAAGGCCTATGATTTTTTTTTTCTTCTTAATCCCTCTTGCATGTTGCATTGTCAATCGATATCAGTGGCCTAAATTAAAGGCACCAAATGTTAATCCACAGCGCGTCAATAGTGACAGGGCTGTGCTAATTTAATTTTGTACCAGTCGGTCTCCCGTGGCAACCAAGTGCAGGCTTCAGGTGAAAGGGATGATTCGAGGCCGGGAATAATCGGGAGTGGGAAAGGAGTATTTCAGCCCCCATTTTAAAGTCGTAGGTTTAATGCTTTATGTTTCACTTTTTATAACATTTATAATGGGGATTGCCGATGTAAAATTGCCACTGATTCTTGGTGGTGGGATTGCCCTCTGAGGAGAGGTTGGAGACTAAGCCTATATTCCTTAGAGTTTAGAAGAGTGAGAAGTAATCTCATTGGAACATATAAAGTTCTTGACAGGGTAGATGCAGGGAGGATATTTCCCCTGGCTGGGGAGTCTAGAACCAGGGGTCACATTCTCAGAATAAGGGGTCGGCCATTTAGGACTGAGATCAGGAGAAATTTCTTCACTCAGAGGGTGGTGAATCTTTGGAATTCTCTACCCCAGAGGGCTGTGGAGGCTCAGTCGTTGAGTATATTCAAGGCTGAGATCGATAGATTTTTGGATACTAGGGGAAACAAGGGATAGGGGGATCGGGCAGGAAAGTGGAGTTGTGGTTGAAGATCAGCCATGATCTCATTGAATGGTGGAGCAGGCTCGAGGGGTTGTGTGGCCGACTCCTGCTCCTATTTCTTATGTTCTGATGTTATTTTGTAATTGCACCCTCCCACCAGAGATGGTGTATGCAGGCTTAAGACTTAATATATGAAAGGTTCCTGGCCTAATGGTATGTGTGGATTTTAGTGAAGTACATTGTAACTGGGTGATACCAAGAAATTTCATTCTAGATTATGTACGTTCAATTCTCGGGTTGTGTCTGAACAGAGTATTTTGAGTTGTATAACACGGGTACAGTACTGGTGGGTACAGGTCTGTCACTGTATAACACGGGTACAGTACTGGTGGGTACAGGTCTGTCAGTGTATAACACTGGGGTACAGTACTGGTGGGTACAGGTCTGTCAGTGTATAACACTGGGGTACAGTACTGGTGGGTACAGGTCTGTCACTGTATAACACGGGTACAGTCCTGGTGGGTACAGGTCTGTCACTGTAACACTGGGGAACAGTACTGGTGGGTGCAGGTCTGTCACTGTATAACACTGGGGTACAGTACTGGTGGGTACAGGTCTGTCACTAATACTGGGGTACAGTACTGGTGGGTACAGGTCTGTCACTAATACTGGGGTACAGTACTGGTGGGTACAGGTCTGTCACTATAACACTGGGGTACAGTACTGGTGGGCACAGGTCTGTCACTGTATAGCACTGGGGTACATTACTGGTGGGTACAGGTCTGTCACTAACACGGGTACAGTACTGGTGGCTACAGGTCTGTCATTGTATAACACTGGGGTACAGTACTGGTGGGTACAGGTCTGTCACTGTATAACACTGTGGTAACACTTAAGTCTGAAATAGTCTAGCAAACCACTCCACTGTATCAAATTGTTACAAGTAAACCTAGCATTGATTTATCAGGACAGCTCGGGCAATAAATGCCTGTGACGGCCACATCACGTCACGCGAATGAATTGTAACAGAAATCTTTGCTACAATATTTCCGTTGTCACCTTGGATAAATCCGCGCAGTTGACAGTAAATAACTTTTTGGGTCTGATACATTGCAATCCACAGTAGGATTGGATAAAGACAATTCATCGTAGCGTCACTCAATCCTCCCACCTCCCCTCTGTTTGTTTGGGTTTGTATACTGGGGGGGAGGGAGGGGGGGAACATCAAGGGTTTTAGACACAATGGGTTGTCTTCTATTTTTATTGGTACAATTTATTCTTAGCGAGTAACGAGGAACAGAGATTTGGGACGCTCATCACTAAAAGCTAACGGACAAGTACAAAAAGTAATCAAAAAGGCTAATGGAGTGTAGGCCTTTTAATCTCGAGGGCTGGAATACAGAGGGGTGGAAGTTGTGTTACAGCTGTACAGCGCTCTGGTTAGACACCCATCTGGAATCAGTTCTGGGCACCACACCTCAAAAAAAGACTTGCCTTTCACGAAACACCGGACATCTCAAAGCGCTTTACAGCCAATGAAGTACTTTTTGAAGTGTAGTCACTGTTGTAATGTGGGAAACGCGGCAGCCAATTTGCGCACAGCAAGCTCCCACAAACAGCAATGTGATAATGACCAGATCATCTGTTTTTGTTATGTTGGTTGAGGGATAAATATTGGCCCCAGGACACCGGGGAGAACTCCCCCTGCTCTTCTTCGAAATAGTAGCCATGGGATCTTTTACGTCCACCTGAGAGCAGACAGGGCCTCGGTTTAACGTCTCATCCGAAAGACTGCCCCTCCGACAGTGCGGCGCTCCCTCAGCACCATCCCTCCGACAGTGCGGTGCTCCCTCAGCACCGTCCCTCCGACAGTGCGGCGCTCCCTCAGTACCGCCCCTCCGACAGTGCGGCGCTCCCTCAGCACCGTCCCTCCGACAGTGCGGCGCTCCCTCAGCACCGTCCCTCCGACAGTGCGGCGCTCCCTCAGTACCGCCCCTCCGACAGTGCGGCGCTCCCTCAGCACCGTCCCTCCGACAGTGCGGCGCTCCCTCAGCACCGCCCCTCCGACAGTGCGGCGCTCCCTCAGCACTGCACTGGAGTGTCAGCCTAGATTTCTGTGCTCAAGTCCCTGGAGTGGGACTTGAACCCACAACCTTCTGACTCAGAGGCGAGTGTGCTACCCACTGAGCCACAGCTGACTCGGAGGATATATTGACATTGGAGGGGGTGCAGCGCAGATTCACCCGAGTGATACCCGGAGCTTATTAAAGGGTTACATTTTATGGACCGGTTGCATAGATTAGGCTTGTATTCCATCGAGTTTAGAAGTTTGACTAGGGACCTGATCAAGGTGTTTACACTTGATCGGGTAGATAGAGAAACTATTTCCTCTGGTGCTGGGCAGAGTCCAGAATCCACCATTAGTGCTAAGGCAGCAAAATCGAGAAGCACTTTTTCCACACACAGTGGTGGAAATCTGGAATGTTCTGTCCACCCGCCCCGCCCCAAAAAGTAGAGAAAAGACTTGACTATTCCAAATCTCTCCTGGCCAGCCTCCCAGCTCTCACCTTCTGTAAACTTAAGCTCATCCAGAACTCTGCTGCCCCGTGTCCGAACTCGCACCGAGTCCCGTTCACCCATCACTCGCTGACCTACATTGGCTCCCGGTCCGGCAACGCCTCGATTTCAAAATTCTCCTCCTCGTGTTCAAATCCCTCCATAGCCTCCTCACACCTCCCGATCTCTGTAATCTCCTCTAGCCCCTACAACCCTCCGAGATCTCTGTGCTCCTCCAATTCCAAAGTCTTGCGCATCCCCCGATTTCCATCGCGCCACCATTGGCGGCCGTGCCTTCAGCCGCCTGGGCCCCGAGCTCTGGAATTCCCTCCCTAAACCTCTCCGCCTCTCTCTCCTTTTAAGACGCTCCTTAAAACTGACCTCTGACCTCTTCAACCAAGCTTTTGGTCACCTGTCCCAATATCACATTATAGAGTCATAACGGCACAGAAGGAGGCCATTCGCCCATCGAGTCCGTGCCGGCTCTCTGCAGAGCAATCCAGTCAGTCCCATTCCCCCGCTCTATCCCCGTAGCCCTGCAAGTTTATTTCCCTCAAGTGCCTATCCAGTCTCCCCTTGAAAACATTGAGTGTCTCCGCTTCCACCACTTCCATCGGCAGCGAGTTCCAGGTCCTCATCACTCACTGCGTAAAAAAGTTTTTTCTCACGCCCCCCCTGTATCTCTTGCACAAAACCTTTAAACCTGTGTCCCCTAGTCCTTGTACCATCAACTAGTGGGAACAGCCTTTTCCCGTCTAGCCTATCCCAAACCCGTCATAATCTTGTACACCTCTATCAAATCACCCCTCAACCTCCTTTGCTCTAATGAAAACAAATCCAGCTTCTCCGGCCTGTCCTTGTAGCGAAGATCCCCCATCCCCGGAACCATTCTGGTAAATCTCCTCTGCACCCTCTCAAAGGCCTTCACATCCTTCCTAAAGTGTGGTGACCAGAACTGGACGCAATACTCCAGTTGTGGCCTAACCATTATGTGGCTCGGTGTCAAATTTTGTTTGATAATTGCTCCTGTGAAGTGTCTTGGGACATTTTACTACGTTAAAGGCGCTGTACTAATGGAAGATGTTGTTCGATGCGCCTGCCTGTCACTACTCGCTTTGCCATCTGATTGCGAAAGATATTGAGCAGATTCCTCTCGATGGAGCGGTGCTTCCTGTAAACATTCCAATCATTTGTTAGTCCCAGTAGTCAGAGTTTCGGCCTGTGGTGTCTGATTGCAGTCTGTTTTTGGGGGGAACGGCACTCTCGGTGGTTACTCACCTGCTTCCTGATCGTGACACGGCTGATAAGCCCTTCCCACGCCTCCACCTCCCAGAATCACGAGGAAGTAGCTGGAAGAATTCACGAAAACTAGAAAGACTTGCATTTCTACAGCGCCTTTCAACTCGAGGCGTGCCAATGAAGTACTTAGTTGAAGCGTAGTTACAGTTGAAATGTAGGAAACGCGGCAGCCAGGTTATGCACAGCAAGCTCCCACAGACGTGATAATGACCAGATCATCTGGTTTTTTTTTAGTGATGTTGGTTGAGGGATAAATATTAGCCCCATGACAACCGGGGTGGACTCCCCCTGGCTCTTCTTCCAATAGTGGCCATGGGATCTTTTACTGTTCACCTGAGAGGGCAGATGGGGGCCCTCGGCGCTAATGAATCCATTCTTGGTGTTTGGGTTGGTTTATTGTTTTATTAGTGTTTGCTTATTATTGTTTCGGTCTCTGCCATTTGAGCTGAATAGAAACTGAACCAGTTGGCCAAGGGAAACTCCAACCACTGAGAGCCTGTCGGCTATTAACGGATTGGCACTTTTAATAAACACCGGACCTAAAGCCCCCTCACCTGAACACACACCGGACCAACCTCCCCCCTCACTTTTTTTTTCAAATTCATTTGCGGGATGTGGCAAGGCCAGCGTTTATTGCCCACCCCTAATTGCCCTGGAGAAGGTGGTGGTGAGCCGCCGCGGGGATAGAGCGGGAGAGTGGGACTGACTCGAATTGCTCTGCAGAGAGCCGGCACGGACTCGATGGGCCGAATGGCCTCCTCCTGTGCTGTTATGACTCTCTCTGCTGCAGTAGCGGTTTGGTACAACTGACTGGCTTGCGAGGCCATTTGAGAGGGCAGTTAAGAGTCAACCACATTGCTGTGGGTCTGGAGTCACATATAGGCCAGACCGGGTAAGGACGGCAGATTTCCTTCCCGAAAGGACATTAGTGAACCAGATGTGTTTTTACCACAATCCGATAGTTACTGACACTAGCTTTTTATTCCAGATTTGTTTAATTAACTGAATTTAAATTCCACCGCAGCCGTGAACTTGCTTCTCACGCATCATTAGTCCAGGCCTCTAGATTACTATTCCAGTAACACAACCACTATGCTACTGTACCCATACTTGTACACACACCTACCTCCCCCTCACCTGTAGACACACAACAACAACAACAACAACAACAACAACTTGTATTTATATAGCGCCTTTAACGTGTAAAACGTCCCAGGGCGCTTCACAGGAGCGATTCTCAAACAAAATTTGACACCGAGCCACATAAGGAGATATTAGGACAGGCGACCAAAAGCTTGGTCAAAGAGGTAGGTTTTAAGGAGCATCTTAAAGGAGGAGAGAGAGGCGGAGAGGTTTAGGGAGGGAATTCCAGAGCTTAGGGCCCAGACAACAGAAGGCACGGCCACCAATGGTCGAGTGATTTTATAATCCGGGATGCTCAAGAGGGCAGAATTAGAGGAACGCAGATATCTCGGGGGGTTGTGGGGCTGGAGAAGATTACAGAGATAGGGATGGGGGTGAGGAGGCCATGGAGGGATTTGAAAACAAGGATGAGAATTTTGAAATCGAGGCGTTGCTTAACCGGGAGCCAATGTAGGTCAGCGAGCACAGGGGAGATGGGTGAATGGGACTTGGTGCGAGTTAGGACACGGGGCAGCCGAGTTTTGGATGCGCTCATGTTTACGTAGGGTGGAATGTGGGAGGCCAGCCAGGAGTGCGTTGGAATAGTCAAGTCTCGAGGTAACAAAGGCCTGGATGAGGTAAGAATGGAACCAGGCGAGTGCAGTCCCACCCAGCTGGACGACGGTTGAGAGGTGTTGGGAGGAGGATGGAGTGGTCAACCGTGTCAAAGGCTGCTGACCGGTCGACCGGACCTACCTCCCCCTCACCTGTACACACACGTGGCCTGTAGGCACTCGCCAGACTTTCTGGAACCTTAAGCCCTGTTTTGCTCCGTTTCCCACCCGCCACAAAACCTATTTAGCAGGTTCTGTCACATCAGTAGCTTTTGATCTGCGCCCTTCTTGTTTCAAAATGACTCACGTTCTGTTCTCGGACCTGCTATTTTATGTCATGCACGTGTCTGCCAATAACCGGAACTGGAAACCCGTCCAATCCCCTCAACTGTGTCTTGTAGCCTCCAGAATAAACATCTTGGCCGAAGATGTATAAAAAAAAAAATTGCCAACGCCGTCAAAACGTTTTAGAAATTCTATTTGATTCTGCTGCTCATGTTTTCTCCTCATCCGAGGGTCTTGACCGCTCGTAGGTTTCCCTGTGGTAGGAACACTGGAACAAGAGGAGTCCATTCAGCCCCTCGAGCCTGTCCCGCCATTCAATGAGATCACGGCTGATCTGTATCTTAACTCCATCTGCCCGCCTTGGTTCCATATCCCTTAATACCCTTACCCAACAAACATCTATCAATCTCAGTTTTGAAAGCTCTAATTGACCCCCAGCCTCAACAGCTTTTTGGGGGAGAGAGTTCCAGATTTCCACCACCCTTTGTGTGAAGAAGTGTTTCCTGACATCACCCCTGAACGGCCTGGCTCTAATTTTAAGGTTCCGGACTCCACCACCCCCACCCTCCCCACCCCCCCCCCCCCCCCCCACCAGAGGAAATAGTTTCTCTCTCTCTACCCTATCGAATCCTTTAATCATCTCAAACACCTCAATTAGATCACCCCTTAATCTTCTAATCTCCAGGGAATACAAGCCAAGTGTGTGCCAACCTGTCCTCGTAATTTAACCCTTTCAGCCCCGGATATCATTCTGCTGAATCTGCTCCGCACCCAGCTCCAAGAGCAAGATATCCTTCCTGAGGTACGGTGCCCAAAACTGAACGCAGTCACTCCAGATGGTTGCGGTTTGATACAACTGAGTGTCTCGCTCGGCCATTTCAGAGGGCTGTTGAGTCAACCACATTGGTTTGGGACTGGGGTCACATATAGGCCAGACCGGGTAAGGACGGCAGATTTCCTTCCCTCAAGGGACATTAGTGAACCAGTTGGATTTTTACGACAATCCGACAGTTTCACGGTCACTTTTACATTTTTTAAAATTCGTTCCTGGGATGTGGGCATCGCTGGCAAGGCTGGCATTTATTGCCCAGCCCGAATTGCCCTTGAGAAGGTGGTGGTGAGCCGCCACCTTGAACCACTGCAGTCCGTGTGGTAATTGAGTGATTGCTGGACCATTTCAGAGGACAGTTAAGAGTAAAGGACAGTTGAGAGTAAACCACATTGCTGTGGGTCTTTTTTTATTCGCTTATGGGATCTGGGCGTCGCTGGCAAAGCCAGCATTTATTGCCCATCCCTAATCACCCTTGAGAAGGTGGTGGTGAGCCGCCTTCTTGAACCGCTGCAGTCCTTGTGGTGAAGGTACTTCCCACAGTGCTGTTAGGTAGGGAGTTCCAGGATTTTGACCCAGCGACGATGAAGGAACGGCCGATATATTTCTAAGTCAGGATGGTGCGTGACTTGGAGGGGAACTTGGAGGTGGTGGTGTTCCCATGCGCCTGCTGCCCTTGTCCTTCTAGGTGGTGGAGGTCGCGGGTTTGGGAGGTGCTGCCGAAGAAGCCTTGGCGAGTTGCTGCAGTGCATCTTGTAGATGGTACACACTGTAGCCACGGTACGCCGGTGGTGGAGGGAGTGAATGTTTAAGGTGGTGGATGGGGTGCCGATCAAGCGGGCTGCTTTGTCCTGAATGGTGTTGAGTGTTGCTGGAGCTGCACTCATCCAGGCAAGTGGAGAGTATTCCATCACACTCCTTACTTGTGCCTTGTAGATGGTGGAAAGGCTTTGGGGAGTCGGGAGGTGAGACACTCGCCACAGAATAGCCAGCCTCTGACCTGCTCTTGTTGCCACAGTATTTATGTGGCTGGTCCAGTTAAGTTTCTGGAGTCACACATAGGCCCAGACCAGGTAAGGACGGCAGGTTTCCTTCCCTAAAGGACATTAGTGAAGCAGATGGGTTTTTACGACAATCCGGTAGTTCACAAACTGTGGAAATCGAACTCATTTTCTCTCCTCCTTTTAAGACGCTCCTTAAAACCACCCTCTTTGACCAAGCTCTTGGTCACCTGTCCTAATATCTCCTTATGTGGCTCGGGGTCAAATTTTGTCTGATTTACGCTCTTGTGAAGTGCCGAGGGACGTTTTACTGCGTTAAAGACTTGAATTAAAAGCCAGTTGTTAGTGTGCTGCTAATACTTGCTGATTCGGACAGTGCTCGATCTCTCGGTGAAATATGGTACTGAATTGAGGCTATCTGTTCCAATCTCGCTAGCTTGGGTCCACCATGTACTTGGGTTGTGATGTTGTATCCGAATGTATCGGGATTGAGGATCCAGTGTGTGCGATGGAATGTGACTCGACACCCCGACACATCGCGTTACATGAAGCTGATACATTTATCAGATCTGTGTGTGGCGTGGCTAAACCAGGAACCTGTCAACCCCCAGAGGCTGTGACCATAATCTGTTTCTGGCAGGGTGCTGACCAACCATAGCCCCTTTAGAACAACAAGAACATGCATTTGTATAGCGCCTTTAACGTAGTAAAACGTCCCAAGGCGCTTCAAACTTTGACCCCGAGCCACATCAGGAGATATTAGGACAAGCGACCAAAAGCTGGGTCAAAGAGGTCGGTTTTAAGCAGCGTCTTAAAGGAAGAGAGAGAGGCGGAGAGGTTTAGGGAAGGAATTCCAGAGCTCGGGGCCCAGGCGGCTGAAGGCACGGCCACCAATGGTGGAGCGATGGAAATCGGGGGATGCGCAAGAGGCCGGAATTGGAGGAGCGCAGAGATCTCGGGGGGGGGGGGTTACAGAGATAGGGAGGGTTGTGGGGCTGGAGGAGGTTACAGAGATAGGGAGGGATGTAGGGGGGCTGGAGGAGGTTACAGAGATAGGGAGGGATGTAGGGGGCTGGAGGAGGTTAGAGAGATAGGGAGGGTGTAGGGGGCTGGAGGAGGTTACAGATGGGGAGGGTTGTCGGGGCTGGAGGAGGTTACAGAGATAGGGAGGGTTGTAGGGGTTGGAGGAGGTTACAGAGATAGGGAGGGTTGTCGGGGCTGGAGGAGGTTACAGAGATAGGGAGGGTTGTAGTGGGAAGGAGGAGGTTACAGAGATAGGGAGGGTTGTAGGGGCTGGAGGAGGTTACAGATGGGGAGGGTTGTAGGGGCTGGAGGAGGTTACAGATGGGGAGGGTTGTAGGGGCTGGAGGAGGTTACAGATGGGGAGGGTTGTGGGGGCTGGAGGAGGTTACAGAGATAGGGAGGGTTGTCGGGGCTGGAGGAGGTTCCAGAGATAGGGAGGGTTGTAGGGGCTGGAGGAGGTTACAGAGATAGGGAGGGATGTAGGGGGGCTGGAGGAGGTTACAGAGATAGGGAGGGATGTAGGGGGCTGGAGGAGGTTAGAGAGATAGGGAGGGTGTAGGGGGCTGGAGGAGGTTACAGAGATAGGGAGGGTGTAGGGGGCTGGCGGAGGTTACAGAGATAGGGAGGGTTGTAGGGGCTGGCGGAGGTTACAGATGGGGAGGGTTGTCGGGGCTGGAGGAGGTTACAGAGATAGGGAGGGTTGTAGGGGTTGGAGGAGGTTACAGAGATAGGGAGGGTTGTCGGGGCTGGAGGAGGTTACAGAGATAGGGAGGGTTGTAGTGGGAAGGAGGAGGTTACAGAGATAGGGAGGGTTGTAGGGGCTGGAGGAGGTTACAGATGGGGAGGGTTGTAGGGGCTGGAGGAGGTTACAGATGGGGAGGGTTGTAGGGGCTGGAGGAGGTTACAGATGGGGAGGGTTGTGGGGGCTGGAGGAGGTTACAGAGATAGGGAGGGTTGTCGGGGCTGGAGGAGGTTCCAGAGATAGGGAGGGTTGTAGGGGCTGGAGGAGGTTACAGAGATAGGGAGGGTTGTAGTGGGAAGGAGGAGGTTACAGAGATAGGGAGGGTTGTAGGGGCTGGAGGAGGTTACAGAGATAGGGAGGGTTGTAGGGGCTGGCGGAGGTTACAGATGGGGAGGGTTGTCGGGGCTGGAGGAGGTTACAGAGATAGGGAGGGTTGTAGGGGTTGGAGGAGGTTACAGAGATAGGGAGGGTTGTAGGGGCTGGAGGAGGTTACAGAGATAGGGAGGGTTGTAGGGGCTGGAGGAGGTTACAGAGATAGGGAGGGTTGTAGGGCTGGAGGAGGTTACAGAGATAGGGAGGGTTGTCGGGGCTGGAGGAGGTTACAGAGATAGGGAGGGTTGTAGTGGGAAGGAGGAGGTTACAGAGATAGGGAGGGTTGTAGGGGCTGGAGGAGGTTACAGATGGGGAGGGTTGTAGGGGCTGGAGGAGGTTACAGATGGGGAGGGTTGTAGGGGCTGGAGGAGGTTACAGATGGGGAGGGTTGTGGGGGCTGGAGGAGGTTACAGAGATAGGGAGGGTTGTCGGGGCTGGAGGAGGTTCCAGAGATAGGGAGGGTTGTAGGGGCTGGAGGAGGTTACAGAGATAGGGAGGGTTGTAGTGGGAAGGAGGAGGTTACAGAGATAGGGAGGGTTGTAGGGGCTGGAGGAGGTTACAGATGGGGAGGGTTGTAGGGGCTGGAGGAGGTTACAGATGGGGAGGGTTGTAGGGGCTGGAGGAGGTTACAGAGATAGGGAGGGTTGTCGGGGCTGGAGGAGGTTACAGAGATAGCGAGGGTTGTCGGGGCTGGAGGAGGTTACAGAGATAGGGAGGCGTTGCCGGACCGGGAACCAATGTAGGTCAGCGAGCACAGGGGCTGATGGGTGAACGGGACTTGGGGGGAGTTAGGACACGGGGCAGCCGAGTTTAGGGTGAACTCAAGGTTCTGGAGGGTGTAAGATGGGAGGCCAGCCAGGACAGCATCTCCATCAGACTTGGAAAGTAAGTTGGCTCTTTGGGGAGGTGGGGGGGGGGGGCGGTGGGAGAGACACAGCAGAGACTGTCCCAGGGGTTCTGAATTTCAGTTGTATGGAAGGTGACTGAAAATGTCGCAGAAGGAATGCGACTTGTCCACTTGAGGAAGAGTTCAGATCCCACGAGCTTGGAAACGCAATGGGCAATCAAATTCAGAAATAAGTCGCCAGGGATGAAGATCGAAGGGGACAGGAGAAATGGATAGGTTTCTGAAGAGGAGGATTGAGGTGATCTGGTGAGAAAGAAGGAATTTGCATTTCTATCGCAGCTTTCACAACCTCCGGAAGTGCCAATGAAGTGGAGTCACTGTTGTAATGTGGGGAATCACAGCAGCCAAGTTGCGCACAGCAAGCTCCCACAAACAGCAAGGTGATAATGACCAGTAAACTGTTTTAGTGATATTGGTTGAGGGATAAATATTGGCCTCAGGACACCGGGGAGAACTCCCCTGCTCTTCCGATGGTGGCCGTGGGATCTTTTACATCAACCCGAGAGAACCCGGTTTAAAGTCTCATCTGAAAGACGGCTCCTTCGTCAGTACCTGCCCCGGGAGTGTTTGATGGGACAGTGTAGAGGGAGCTTTACTGTGTATCTAACCCGTGCTGTACCTGCCCCGGGAGTATTTGATGGGATAGTGTAGAGGGAGCTTTACTCTGTATCTATCCCGTGCTGTACCTGCCCTGGGAGTGTTTGATGGGACAGTGTACAGGGAGCTTTACTCTGTATCTAACTCGTGCTGTACCTGCCCTGGGAGTGTTTGATGGGACAGTGTAGAGGGAGCTTTACTCTGTATCTAACCCGTGCTGTACCTGCCCTGGGAGTGTTTGATGGGACAGTGTAGAGGGAGCTTTACTCTGTATCTAACCCCGTGCTGTGTTTACTGGGAAGGTGTGGAGGGAATATGTGACTCACTCTGTTTCTCCTTTGCTCTCCGTGTCTCAGAGAATCCCTTGGAATCAGGTTCGACGACTGGAGCCATTGTGGGAGGAATCATTGCGGCCATCGTCATCCTGACTGTGCTGGTGACGGCGGTGTTGATATTTAAGAGACAGCGGAAGAATGCAACTGCCGACGATGACGAGTGAGTACAGAGCTGGCGTTCAAAGTTCACCGACTTCTTTCTCTACTTCACCAGATGCTTCATTCACAAGGAGAGAGGGGTGGAGTGGGTTGGCCTCCGACCTTTCGCCTCTAGGTCCCCGGGCTCAAACCCAGCCCAGGCTGATGGGATGGATGTCCGCCAGGGCTGCTGGCCTTGGGGAGACCAACGCTAAATATATTCCCCTAGGTCAGAGTGGGCCCTGGCTTCAAATGTCGCTCAGTGATCACGGTGCAATTGTTGAGTAGAACAGGAAGCGTCGCCATGGCGGGGACAGGAAGCGTCGTCATGGGGGGCGGGGGGACAGGAAGTGTCGCCATGGGGGACGGGGGACGGGAAGTGTCGCCATGGGGGGGGGGGACGGGAAGTGTCGCCATGGGGGGGGGGGACAGGAAGCGTCGCCATGGGGGGGGGGACAGGAAGCGTCGCCATGGGGGGGGGGGACAGGAAGCGTCGCCATGGGGGGGGGGGACAGGAAGCGTCGCCATGGGGGGGGGGACAGGAAGCGTCGCCATGGGGGGGGGGACAGGAAGCGTCGCCATGGGGGGGGGGACAGGAAGCGTCGCCATGGGGGGGGGACAGGAAGCGTCGCCATGGGGGGGGGGACAGGAAGCGTCGCCATGGGGGGGGGGGACAGGAAGCGTCGCCATGGGGGGGGGGACAGGAAGCGTCGCCATGGGGGGGGGGACAGGAAGCGTCGCCATGGGGGGGGGGGGACAGGAAGCGTCGCCATGGGGGGGGGGGACAGGAAGCGTCGCCATGGGGGGGGGGACAGGAAGCGTCGCCATGGGGGGGGGGACAGGAAGCGTCGCCATGGGGGGGGGGACAGGAAGCGTCGCCATGGGGGGGGGGGGGACAGGAAGCGTCGCCGGGGGGGGGGGGACAGGAAGCGTCGCCATGGGGGGGGGGGGACAGGAAGCGTCGCCATGGGGGGGACGACAGGAAGCGTCGCCATGGGGGGGACGACCGGAAGCGTCGCCATGGGGGGGACGGACAGGAAGCGTCGCCATGGGGGGGACGGACAGGAAGCGTCGCCATGGGGGGGACGGACAGGAAGCGTCGCCATGGGGGGGACGACAGGAAGCGTCGCCATGGGGGGGGGGGACAGGAAGTGGGAAGCGCAGCTGTTGCCTGGCAACACTCGTCTAAGGCCCGACAGTGACCCTGTGCTGTATCTGCCGGGGGAATGGTTGATTCTGAGGCCTGTAACGAGGCAGCATTCCGTTCTCCAACGTTCCTGACTCCCATCGCCGTGCTACGAAAACCCAAATTGGGAATCCAACTTCAGAGAATTTTCCCTGAATTGAAAAGTCGGGAAGTTATTGCTAAACCTGTATCAAACCTTGGTTAGACCACACTTGGAGCACTGCGCACAGTTCTGGTCACCATATTATAAAAAGGATATAGAGGCACTGGAGAGGGTGCAGAGAAGATTTACAAGGATGATACCAGAAATGCGAGGGTATACATATCAGGAAAGGATGAGCAGGCTGGGTCTCTTTTCTCTTGAAAAGAGAAGGCTGAGGGGTGACCTAATAGAGGTCTTTAAAATGATGAAAGGTTTTGATAGAGTGGATACAGAGAGAATGTTTCTACTTGTGGGGAAGAGCATAACTAGAGGCCATCAATATAAGATAGTCAGCAAGAAATCCAATCGGGAATTCAGGAGAAACTTCTTTACCCAGAGAGTGGTGAGAATGGGGAACTCGCTACCACAGGGAGGAGTGGTTGAAGCGAATGGATGCATTTAAGGGGAGGCTGGACAAGCATATGAGGGAGAAGTGAATAGAGGGTTCTGCTGATAGAGTTAGATGTGGAAAGACGGGAGGAGGCTCGAGTGGAGCATAAACACCGGCATGGACTGGTTGGGCCGAATGGCCTGTTTCTGTGCCGTATATCCTATGCGGCCCATCCCAATGCCCAGTCCTGAACTCCAGTCTAGATACTGTAATATTTCATGCATTGTGATGTGGCCACGGTAGTGGAGTGGTTACGTTCCCGGACTGGTAATCGAGACAGTGAGTCAGCAAAATCTGTTGATTTAAAGAGCCGCCGTCAGCAACACTGATTTCTGAAGCTGTCGGCTTGTCTTAAGAACTCAACTGGTTCACGAAATGCCCTTCAGGGGAAGGAAACCTGTTATATCTAAGCAGCTACCAGCGGGCTGAAGAACCAGGCGAGGGGATATTAATGGGTTAGCTAGAATCAGGAGCGCACTGTGCGAGTCAGGGTGATGGGAGGTCTCAGACACAGACCCCTGTCCCGTTACTCCGTATTCCTCTTAAAAACAAAAAGTCTTAAAAAAAAGTCTTTGAAAGATACTTGGAGCAATGTCACATCTGCCTGAATTATTCCATTATTTATATCTGTCGATATTTTTTTCTACTACAGCTTCGAGCCTCCAAGCCACAAACCTCCTCCTCCGAAACCCACCTCGACAGAAATCGGAAAGGTATTTTGTGCTCCTGTTGTTTAGAAAGAGAATTTGCATTTCTCCAGCGCCTTTCACCACCTCAGGATGTCCCCAAACTCTTCACTTCAAAAAGTACTTCATTGGCTGTAGAGTCACTGTTGTAATGTGGGAAACGCGGCAGCCGATTTGCGCACAGCAAGCTCCCACAAACAGCCATGTGTTAATGACCAGATCATCCTGGGTTTTTATTAGTGATGTTGGTTGAGTCATAAATATTGGCCCCAGGACACCGGGGAGAACTCCCCCCTGCTCTTCTTCCAATAGTGGCCGTGGGATCTTTTACATCCACCTGTGAGGGCAGACGGGGCCTCAGTTTAACGTCTCATCCGAAAGACTGCACCTCCGACAGTGCGGCGCTCCCTCAGTACTGCCCCTCCGACAGTGCGGCGCTCCCTCGGTACCGCCCCTCCGACAGTGCGGCGCTCCCTCGGTACCGTCCCTCCGACAGTGCGGCGCTCCCTCGGTACCGTCCCTCCGACAGTGCGGCGCTCCCTCGGTACCGTCCCTCCGACAGTGCGGCGCTCCCTCGGTACCGTCCCTCCGACAGTGCCGGCCTGGATTTTGAGCTCGGGTCTCTGGAGTGGGGGGTCGAACCCACGACCTTCTGTCTCCGAGGCGAGTGCGCTGCCCACTGAGCCAGGGCTGACACCCGGTTGGAAGTCCCAACAGCACAGATTCTCAGATGTGCGGATTGTTCTCTGTCGATTCAGATGTTGTTGCCTGCAAAGTTCAAACGTACCCTGTACTTCCTTAGGTTGAGAAAACTGAAGCTGATAAAACGGAGAGCGTTCCCCTCCACTACTTTGAAACCAGTGGCGAGGATGATAATGCGATGGTGAGTGTCATTCTGCCGAGTGATTTAACGCAGGGGAGTGTGAAGTGGCCCATTTTGGTAGGAAGGACGAGGAGAGGCAATATAAACTAAATAATACAACTTTAAAAGGGGGAGCAGGAACCGAGAGACCTGGGGGCTGAACGTACACCAGTCTTTGAAGATGGCAGGACAGGTCGGGAAGGCTGTTCGTTTATTAAAAAAAAAAAGTACACAGGATCCTGGGCTTCATAAATAGAGGCATAGAGTACAAAAGCATGGAGGTTATGCTGAACCTTTATAAAACACTGGTTCGGCATCAACTGGAGTATTGTGTCCAATTCTGAGCACCGCACTTTAGTAAGGATGTCAAGGCCTTGGAGAGGGTGCAGAGGAGATTTACTAGACTGGTTCCAGGGATGAGGGACTTCAGTGATGTGGAGAGACTGGAGAAGCTGGGGTTGTTCTCCTCAGAGCAGAGAAGGCGAAGAGGAAATTTAATAGAGGCGTTCAAAATCATGAGGGGTTTTGATAGAGTAAATAAGGAGAAACTGTTTCCACTGGGCAGGAGGGTCGGTGAGCAGAGGACACAGATTGAAGATAATCGGCAAAAGAACCAGAGGGGAGATGAGGAGAATTGTTTTTACGCAGCGAGTTGTTGTGATCTGGAATGCGCTGCCTGAAAGGGCGGTGGAAGCAGATTCACACAGGCAACTGTTTAGACACCTCTGAGCTGGAGCATGTTTGAATGCAACAACGTGCATTTATATAGCGCCTTCAATGTCCCAAGGTGCTTCACAGGAGCGATTGTCAAACAAAATTTGACACCGAGCTACATCAGGAGATATTGGGACGGGCGACCAAAAGCTTGGTCAAAGAGGCCGGTTTTAAGAAGCGTCTTAAAGGAGGAGAGAGAGAGAGAGAGAGAGAGAGAGGCGGAGAGGTTTAGGGAGGGAATTCCAGAGCTCGGGGCCCAGGCAGCTGAAGGCACGGCCACCAATGGTGGAGCGATGGAAATCGGGGGAAGCGCAAGGGGCCAGAATTAGAGGAGAGCAGAGATCACGGAGGGTTGTAGGGGCTGGAGGAGGTTACAGAGATAGGGAGGGTTGCAGGGGCTGGAGGAGGTTACAGAGATAGGGAGGGTTGTAGGGGCTGGAGGAGGTTACAGAGATAGGGAGGGTTGTAGGGGGCTGGAGGAGGTTACAGAGATAGGGAGGGTTGTAGGGGGCTGGAGGAGGTTACAGAGATAGGGAGGGTTGTAGGGGGGTGGAGGAGGTTACAGAGATAGGGAGGGTTGTAGGGGCTGGAGGAGGTTACAGAGATAGGGAGGGTTACAGAGATAGGGAGGGTTGTAGGTGCTGGAGGAGGTTACAGAGATAGGGAGGGTTGTAGGGGCTGGAGGAGGTTACAGAGATAGGGAGGGTTGTAGGGGCTGGAGGAGGTTACAGAGATAGGGAGGGTTGTAGGGGGCTGGAGGAGGTTACAGAGATAGGGAGGGTTGTAGGGGCTGGAGGAGGTTACAGAGATAGGGAGGGTTGTAGGGGCTGGAGGAGGTTACAGAGATAGGGAGGGTTGTAGGGGCTGGAGGAGGTTACAGAGATAGGGAGGGTTGTAGGTGCTCGAGGAGGTTACAGAGCTAGGGAGGGTTGTAGGTGCTCGAGGAGGTTACAGAGAGAGGGAGTGGGCGAGGAGGCCATGGAGAGATTTGGAAACGAGGATGAGAATTTTTCAAGTAGAGATCGAGAGATGCCGCCGTGGTTGAATATCCGGCCGGCACTCGCGCGTGGCGGTGAGGGGACCGGGCGGTGAGGGGGGGGCGGGGGGGGTTGGGGTTCCGTGTTCACGCTCAGTGAACCAGTGGCCTGAGAAGAGGGAGGGAAAGGTTAGACTGTTCACCATTGACGGTTGGCTTTGTCTCTCTCTCTTTCTCCATAGACCCTCACCCAGTATTACGACGAGCCCGGGGCAGGCTCTGACCTCAAGTCCCCCAACGAGACCACGTCTGATGACTACCTGGAGCAAGAGAACCCCATTTACAACGGGCTCTCCTCCTACCCGGAGGATGAACACAGGCAGAGCCAGGAGTTTGTGTCGAAGGGCATGTACGTGTAGGATTCGGGCCCCTCGCCCCCTGCCACCCCCGCGAGACCACCGCTCCCCAAAACACCTTCCATTCCTCTTAACACTAACCGACCAGTGCGTTCCCTCTCTCTTCCCACTCAGCAATGTGGCCGCGGAATATTATATCGACACTTTGGGGGAGCGCGTAATGGCGCCTTTGGGAGCTCGTAACGGTGCCTTTGGGAGCTCGTAAAGGTGCCTTTGGGAGCTCGTAACGGCGCCTTTGAGGGAGGCTCGTAACTATGGCTTTGGGTAGCGATTTTTAGGGGTTGGGTTGAGGGTAGGAGCACCAGACCCTCCGTCCCCCACCCCCCACCCCTTCCCCAACTCTCCCCACAGTGCAATTGGCCCTCGGCCTCACTTGAGACCGAGGCTCTCGACCGGCAGAAACTAGGCCGCAGAGCGTGGCCGCAGCCTCCTCGTGAACCGTACACTACAGAGAGTGGAGGGGAGGGGAGGGGATGGTGAACCCAGGGGCCCACCACACGGGGCGGCTGGGCGGGGGGGCTGTAAACTTTCACCTGCCCGCTCACCACGGGATCTGCCCCATTCCCACGGCCAGATTCGTGCACCCACCCCCCTCGAGGGGGCGAGTTTAAAAAAACCTGCCCCGAACCGTGACCGATCGTGGCCCCACTGAACTAAAAAAAAACACTATTTCCCAATCACTCATAAAGGGGCTTGCAAACCATTTCCTTTCCGCCTGCCTTTGTATCTATTAATGAGAAACTGTAATCTCCTACACTTTTTTTTAATCGTGCACTAAATTTAATTTACTAACTACTTTAGTTTTAGGAAAGTGATTCGAGTTCTCCGGCAATTCGCCAGCCCTCAGACTAACACTAGTGTAACCGCTGCTGTACCTGCCTCCCTGTCCCGATTCTCTCCCACCCCCCGCATCGCCCAGTGTTCGATCAGGGGACTGAGTGAGACGGGAGGGCGAGGGTCCATTGCTGCTCACAGTGGGTTGGGTAAAATTGGACGGGGGGAGGGGGGGGAGGGAGGGAGGGAAGAGGGGGCAGGGGGAGAGAGAGACTCAGTCACAGGGGTCTTGACTCTTGCAGGGATGTGTAATGGGGATGGATGGGGAGCTGGGTGGGGGTCCAGGATGGGCTGTCGAGCCCTTCTTGCAATCCAGCGACAAGAATCGGCTTCCTGCCCAGGCTGGCGCGCGATTCACTCGGCCGAGGGACACGAGAGAGAGCGCGGGCGATTCGATGGGCGTTGGGAGGAGCGGGGCGTGCGATGAGCATTGGGAGGAGAGGGCTGTGCAATGGCTAGGAGCAGTCCTCCAGCACCTACACCCAGGGTAGCCGTTAATCGCCGGTGCTGACCGGCCATGGGGTGCATCGCAACCGAGCCCCATGTTGTCCTGACCCAATAGCTACAGACCCACACGCGTGCAGACAGACACACGCGCACACTTGGTTTCCATCAGAGGTCTGTGGACGGTATCTCCCCTCTCTTTCTCGCCTGCCTTAGCGCAGGGGCACTGAGGCACATTCCCCGCCAGCTCTCGGCCCAGCTAACTGCGCACAGACCGAGGAGGGAGCCCGTGTCTGTACGCGTCCCGTCAACACCGCAGGGCGGCTGTGAGGAGCCCCCATATTATAGGGAATTACTATCAATGAGTCTTGACGGCTCCTTTTTATATCGCGCAAGGAGGTGCTAAAATAACAGGGAGCGTAATAACACGAATTCTAAAGTCCGAAAAGCACCGGGGAATGAAAGGAATGGTGTCCCACATTTCCAAAT
This sequence comes from Squalus acanthias, assembly GCA_030390025.1. Lineage (NCBI taxonomy): Eukaryota > Metazoa > Chordata > Chondrichthyes > Squaliformes > Squalidae > Squalus > Squalus acanthias. Next base: position 380,797 of record JASTWF010000365.1, on the reverse strand, counting down.
CTGGAGTTCAGGGATAATCCTATTTCATTTTCATTATTGTTCGGCTGCATGTTTTTCGAACCTGATTTGATTTTTTTTCAGTTTTAGGTTTCATTTTCTGAGGGGTTTTATTTTTGCGCTGGATGTCTTTAAAGGGAATTGGCTGTGGTGAAGGATCGAGCTCCACGAGGGAGGGAGGGAGGGAGGGAGATGAGCGAAGGGGCTCGGGTGCGGGCTGGGTCAAACCGCTCCGCCCCTGCGCGTGTCTTAACCCTTCGATTGCCGCTCGCGAGCTCGCCTGTCCGAGGCGGGAGTTCCCTGCGTTGGACGCGTCCTAAGATTAACCTACCAATCGTTCCATTCAATCAGGCGGAAAACTCTGAATTTAACAAAAAAAGCGTTTCCCGCTTCCACTTTCTAGGAGTAAAGAGGCGTCGGAGAAAAAGGGGCAGATTTAAAAGATTTTGCGCTTTGCAACGGTTAGAATGTGTAGACCAGAATTTTAAAAAAAATAGGACCAATGGGACTGCAGCTAAATTTTTATTCAAAATTGTCTTTTAATATTTTTACTTTCGGGTTAGCTTCTTACAGAATGATAGAATGAGTCGAGAACTTATGCTGAACCTTTATAAAGCGCTGGTTAGGCCACAACTGGAGTATTGCGTCCAGTTCTGGTCACCACACTTTAGGAAGGATGTGAAGGCCCTTGAGAGGGTGCAGAGGAGATTTACCAGAATGGTTCTGAGGTTGGGGGATCTTAGCTACAAGGACAGGTTGGAGAAGCTGGATTTGTTTTCATTAGAGCAAAGGAGGTTGAGGGGTGATTTAATCGAGGTGTACAAGATTATGACGGGTTTGGGATAGGCTAGACGGGGAAAGGCTGTTCCCACTAGTTGATGGTAGAAGGACTAGGGGACACAGATTTAAGGTTTTGGGCAAGAGATACAGGGGGGGCGTGAGGAAAATCATTTTTACGCAGCGAGTGGTGAGGACCTGGAACTCGCTGCCAATGGAAGTGGTGGAAGCGGAGACACTCAATGTTTTCAAAGGGAGACTGGATAGGCACGTGAGGGAAATAAACTTGCAGGGCTACGGGGATAGAGCGGGGGAATGGGACTGACTGGATTGCTCTACAGAGAGCTGGCACGGACTCGATGGGCCGAATGGCGGCCTCCTGTGCCATTCGGCCCATCCTGCCTGTGCCGGCTCTTTGAACGAGCTCTCCAATCAGTCCCACTCCCCCCTGTTCTTTCCCCCGTAGCCCTGCAAATTTTTCCTTTTCAAGTATTTATCCAATTCCCCTTTTGAAAGTTACTATTGAATCTGCTTCCACCGCCCTTTCAGGCAGCGCGTTCCAGATCACAACAACTCGCTGCGTAAAAACAATTCTCCTCATCTCCCCCTCTGGTTCTTTTGCCAATTATCTTAAATCTGTGTCCTCTGGTTACTGACCCTCCTGCCCAGTGGAAACAGTTTCTCCTTATTTACTCTATCAAAACCCTTCAGGATTTTGAACGCCTCCATTAAATCTCCTCTTAACCTTCTCTGCTCTAAGGAGAACAAGCCCAGCTTCTCCAGCCTCTCCACATCACTGAAGTCCCTCATCCCTGGGACCATTCTGGCAAATCTCCTCCGCCCCCCTCTCCAAGGCCTCGACAGTTCCTGTCTTCAATCTGTGCCCTCTGTTTACCAATCCTCCTGCCAGTAGGAACACTTTGTCTCTTTTATTTATTCCTGGCACGTGATATTAGACCGGATTTAAACGCTGTCATTTTAGTGTCAGTGTTCGAGTTGAACAGAACTAACAGCGGTTGCCCGGGGAGACGGCTGATTTCCCCGGCAGCCTCAGTATTGACTCTCCCCTCCCCCAGCCCACTCCTTGCACAGATGCCATTGTTCCATTGATAAATATTCAAAGATCTCTCGGAGTCGAAGACTAATTATTAAAATGAAAAAATTGTTTTTTTTGAAGAAGAAAGCCACTGTCTACAGTGTAAATCAGTGACTGAGTCTAACGAGCTCACAACAGGCCGGGAGTGGAGCCTGGGACCGCTCTGGTCTGTGTGCCCGGGAGGTGGGGATGAATCTACATTTTAAAACAAAACCATTTTTAACATTCCAGCTTGTTGCGTTGCTGGGGATGAAAGAAAGACTCACATTTCTATCGCGCCTTTCACCACCTCAGGACGTCCCAAAGCGTTTTACAGCCAATGAAGTACTTTTTTTTGAAGTGTAGTCACTGTTGTAATGTAGGAAATGCGGCAGCCAATTTGCGCACAGCAAGCTCCCACGAATGTGATAATGACCCAGATTATATCTTTTTTTAGTGATGTTGGTTGAATGATAAATATTGGCCCCAGGACACCGGGGAGAACTCCCCCCTGCTCTTCTTCCAATAGTGGCCACAGGATCTCTTGCATCCACCTGAGGGTAGACGGGGCCTCGGTTTAACGTCTCATCCGAACAACCGCCCCTCCGACAGTGCGGCGCTCCCTCAGTACAGCCCCTCCGACAGTGCAGCACTCCCTCAGTACAGCCCCTCCGACAGTGCGACGCTCCCTCAGTACTGCCCCTCCAACAGTGCAGCGCTCCCTCAGTACCGCCCCTCCGACAGTGCGACGCTCCCTCAGTACAGCCCCTCCAACAGTGCAGCACTCCCTCAGTACTGCCCCTCCGACAGTGCGGCTCTCCCTCAGTACAGCCCCTCCAACATTGCCGCGCTCCCTCAGCACTGCCCCTCCAACATTGCCGCGCTCCCTCAGTACTGCCCCTCCAACATTGCGGCGCTCCCTCAGTACTGCCCCTCCGACATTGCCGCGCTCCCTCAGTACAGCCCCTCCGACAGTGCGGCGCTCCCTCAGTACAGCCCCTCCGACAGTGCGACGCTCCCTCAGTACCGCACCTCCGACAGTGCAGCGCTCCCTCAGTACCGCACCTCCGACAGTGCGACGCTCCCTCAGTACAGCCCCTCCGACAGTGCGGCACTCCCTCAAGTCTCTGGAGGGGGACTCGAACCCACGACATTCTGACTCAGATGCGAGAGTGCTACCCCGATGAGCCAGGGCTGACACCTAAGCTTGCTGTTGACAGAAAATGCCGTGGATAGTTATCAGAATTGGAATCCCCCCTCAATCAGTTAGGGATAACTTGTCAAATCAATGCAGAAAATATAATATATACAAGTGTCCTTAGAATTGTGTTGGCTGTTGTGTAACTTTGAAGCACAAACAATAAACACTCATTGACTCGGGTAGAGTAACGCTGCCATCTGGTGGTTCCTCCTGTAAACAACAAGCTGAATTTATTGCTCAGCAGCTCGTGTTTATACCGCGCCGCCAGTGCCCCGAGGCACTTCACCGGAGCGATTATCAAGCACGGTTTGACGCCGAGCCACATAAAGGAGATATTAGGACAGGCGGCCGAAAGCTGGGTCAGCAAGGTCGGTTCGAAGGGGCTGCCGATTGGCTGTCGCCTGATTCGCGCTGCCTCCCCAGGTCGCATTTCACCTACCCCCTCTTTCCGCAGCGTGCGATTGGCTGAGGAGCCGGGACGAGGCGGGTAGCACCTGTGCCTGTGGTTACCCCTCCTCCTTCCCCTCGCAACTTTTTAACCCCCTTCTAAAATCCTGCTCGCCTGTGATATCACCCAGTCCACACGAGGGGGTGTACATGCTGTAAAGGGTTAACTCTCGTGTCTCTCTCTCTCTCTCTCTCCCCCTCCTCTACCCCCGGCACCATCCTGATTTGCCCAGTGTACCCACAGCATCTCCTGTCTCTGTCTCAGTAAAAGTGTAAATTTTCCGGGGATGTAACTTTTCGCCCTGTGCATTGGGGCTGTGTCTGAGGGGGGCTGTCTAACACTAGGGGGAGGGGGCTGGTGACTGAGTGCGTGGGAGCAACGCAAGGGGCTGGATGGCACTAGCCTCGCTCAAAGCGAACCGTACAGTGATACAAGCGATGGGGGGTTTCGTGCAACTTACGTTACTGCGAACCGATATACTACATAAAACTCAGTGAAATCAATGCTCGTGTCTTCTGGGCACGTAACTGAATGTTAATTTTGCAACATAAATGAATAAATGTGAATAGTTTGTGTTCTATGATACAATGACACTAATTTCTGTGTGTGTGTTAATCAAAGTGCAGTTAGTTGACACTACAGTGGTTCAATTGCCTTTGAATCCTGCTACTGATTCCAGTCTTTACTGTGCGGGTACAACATGAATGAAATATAACTGTATATCAATGTGTAAATGCAGCAAGAAATTCCTGCAATATTTCAGGATTACATTCCTAATGAGCGCTATATTGGTGTGGCTATGGTACGCGGAAGCCTTTCTGTATATCTTGAATGCGTTCTAAATTATCTTTTTATATATGCAATAAAGATTTTCTGTATTTGCTGGGCCTGTGTGGATTTAATTGAGATTAATTGCTGGAAATTATAATCCCTCCTCACCGGGCAGGAACGCGTTATCACTAGGGTACGGGCCCCACACCCACTGACTCTCACTGGGGTACGGGTTCCACTGACACTGACTCTCACTGGGGTACGGGCCCCACACACACTGACCCTCACTGGCGTACGGGTTCCACACACACACTGACTCTCACTGTGGTACGGGTTCCACACACTGACTCTCACTGGGGTAAGGGTTCCACACACACTGACTCTCACTGCAGTACGGGTTCCACACACACTGACTCTCAATGGGCTACGAGATCCACACACACTGACTCTCACTGGGGTACAGGTTCCACAGGCACAGACTCTCACTGCGGTACGGGTTCCACACACACTGACTCTCACTGCAGTACGGGTTCCACACACACTGACTCTCAATGGGCTACGAGATCCACACACACTGACTCTCACTGGGGTCCAGGTTCCACAGGCACAGACTCTCACTGCGGTACGGGTTCCACACACACTGACCCTCACTGGGGTACGGGTTCCACAGACAATGACTCTCACTGGGGTACGGGATCCACAGATACTGACTCTCACTGAGGTATGGGTTCCACACATACTGACTCTCACTGGCGTACGGGTCCCACAGATACTGACTCTCACTGGGGTACAGTTCCACCCACACTGACTCTCTCTGGGGTACAGTTCCGGGTACAGTTCCAGATACACTGAGTCTCACTTGGGTACGGGTTCCACAGACACACTCACTCACTTTGGTACGGGTTCCAAACACACTGACTCTCACTGGGGTACAGGTTCCACAGATACTGACTCTCACTGGGGTACGGGTTCCACAGACACTGATTCTCACTGGGGTACAGTTCCACAGACACTGACACTCACTGGGGTACGGGTTCCACAGACACTGACTCTCACTGGGGTACGGGTTCCACAGATACTGACTCTCACTGGGGTACGGGTTCCACTAACACTGACTCTGACTCTCACTGGTGTACGGGTTCCACAGATACTGACTCTCACTGGGGTACGGGTACCACAGACACTGACTCTCACTGGTGTACGGGTTCCACACACACTGACTCTCACTGGGGTATGGGTTCCACACACACTGACTCTCACAGGGGTACAGGCTCCACTGACACTGACTCTCACTGGGGTACAGGTTCCACTGACACTGACTCTCACTGGGGTACGGGTTCCACAGATACTGACTCACTGGGGTACGGGTTCCACAGACACTGACTCTCACTGGGGTACAGTTCCACAGATACTGACTGTCACTGGGGTACGGGTTTCACACACACTGACTCTCACTGGGGTACAGGTTCCACAGACACTGACTCTCACTGGGATACAGTTCCACAGACACTGACTCTCACTGGGGTACGGGTTCCACTGACACTGACGCTCACTGGGGTAAGGGTTCCACAGACACTGACTCTCACTGGGGTACGGGTTCCACTGACACTGACTCTCACTGGGGTACAGGTTCCACACACACTGACTCTCACTGGGGTACGGGTTCCACACACACTGACTCTCACTGGGGTACGGGTTCCACACACTGACTCTCACTGGGGTACGGGTTCCACACACACTGACTCTCACTGGGTCCGGGTTCCACACACACTGACTCTCACTGGGGTACGGGTTCCACAGACACTGACTCTCACTGGGGTACAGGTTCCACAGACACTGACTCTCACTGGGGTACAGTTCCACAGACACTGACACTCACTGGGGTACGGGTTCCACACACACTGACACTCACTGGGGTGCGGGTTCCACACACTGACTCTCACTGGGGTACGGGCTCCACACACACTGACACTCACTGGGGTACGGGTTCCACACACTGACTCTCACTGGGGTACGGGCTCCACACACACTGACTCTCACTGGGGTACGGGTTCCACACACACTGACTCTCACTGGGGTACGGGTTCCACACACACTGACTCTCACTGGGGTACGGGTTCCACCGACACTGACTCTCACTGAGGTACAGGTTCCACTGACTCTGACTCTCACTGGGGTACGGGTTCCACTGACACTGACTCTCACTGGGGTACAGGTTCCACTGACACTGACTCTCACTTGGGTACGTGTTCCACACACACTGACTCTCACTGGGGTACGGGTTCCACAGACACTGACTCTCACTGGGGTACAGGTTCCACAGGTACAGACTCTCACTGGGGTATGGGTTCCACAGACACTGACTCTCACTGGGATACAGTTCCACAGACACTGACTCTCACTGGCGTACAGGTTCCACAGACACTGACTCTCACTGGGGTACGGATTCCACACACACTGACTCTCACTGGGCTACAGTTCCACACACACTGTCTCTCACTGCGGTATGGGTTCCACACACACTGACTTTCACTGGGGTACGGGTTCCACACACACTGACTCTCACTGGGGTACGGGTTCCACACACACTGACTCTCACTGGGGTACAGGTTCCACCAACACTGACTCTCACTGGGATACGGGTCCCCCACACACTGACTCTCACTGGGGTACGGGTTCCACACACACTGACTCTCACTGGCGTACAGGTTCCACAGACACTGACTCTCACTGGGGTACGGATTCCACACACACTGACTCTCACTGGGCTACAGTTCCACACACACTGTCTCTCACTGCGGTATGGGTTCCACACACACTGACTTTCACTGGGGTACGGGTTCCACACACACTGACTCTCACTGGGGTCTGGGTTCCACACACACTGACTCTCACTGGGGTACAGGTTCCACCAACACTGACTCTCACTGGGGTACGGGTCCCCCACACACTGACTCTCACGGGGGTAAGGGTTCCACAGATACTGACTCTCACTGGGGTACGGGTCCCCCACACACTGACTCTCACTGGGGTACGGGTTCCACACACACTGACTCTCACTGGGGTACGGGTTCCAAAGATACTGACTCTCACTGGGGTACGGGTCCCCCACACACTGACTCTCACTGGGGTACGGGATCCACAGACAATGACTCTCACTGGGGTACGGGTTCCACAGATACTGACTCTCACTGGGGTACGGGTTCAACACACACTGACTCACACTGGGGTACGGGATCCACGCACACTGATTCTCACTGGGGTACAGTTCCTTACACACTGACTCTCACTGGGGTACGGGTTCCACACACACTGACTCTCACTGAGGTACGGATTCCACACACTGACTCTCACTGGGGTATGGATTCCACACACACTGTCTCTCACTGGGTTATGGGTTCCACACACACTGACTCTCACTGGGGTACTGGTTCCACTGACACTGACTCTCACTGGGGTACAGGTTCCACTGCCACTGACTGTCACTGGGGTACAGGTTCCACACACACTGACTCTCAGTGTGGTACGGGTTGCACACACACAGACTCTCACTGGGGTACGGGTTCCACTGACACTGACTCTCACTCGGGTACGGGATCCACAGTAACTGACTCTCACTGGGGTACGGGTTCCACACACACTGACTCTCACTGGGGTACGGGTTCCACAGACACTGACTCTCACTGGGGTACGGGTTCCACAGACACTGACTCTCACTGGGGTACGGGATCCACACACACTGACTCTCACTGGGGTACGGGTTCCACTGACACTGACTCTCACTGGGGTACGGGTTTCACACACACTGACTCTCACTGGGGTACGGGTTCCACACACTGACTCTCACTGGGGTACGGGTTCCACACACACTGACTCTCACTGGGGTCGGGGTTCCACACACACTGACTCTCACTGGGGTACGGGTTCCACAGACACTGACTCTCACTGGGGTACAGGTTCCACTGACATTGACTCTCACTGGGGTACGGGTTCCACTGACACTGACTCTCACTGGGATACGGGTTCCACAAACACTGACTCTCACTGGGGTACAGGTTCCACACATACTGACTCTCAATGGGGCACGGGCTCCACACACACTGACTCTCACTGGGGTACGGGCTCCACACACACTGACACTCACTGTGGTACGGTTTCCACACACACTGACTCTCACTGGGGTACGGGTTCCACTGACAATGACTCTCACTGGGGTACGGGTTCCACAGACACGGACTCTCACTGGGGTACGTGTTCCACAGACACTGACTCTCACTGGGGTACAGGTTCCACACACACTGACTCTCACTGGGGTACGGGTTCCACACACACTGACTCTCACTGGGGTACAGGTTCCACAGACACTGACTCTCACTGGGGTACAGGTTCCACTGACACTGACTCTCACTGGGGTACGGGTTCCACAAACACTGACTCTCACTGGGGTACAGGTTCCACAGACACTGACTCTCACTGGGGTACGGGTTCCACAGACACTGACTCTCACTGGGGTACAGTTCCACAGACACTGACACTCACTGGGGTACGGGTTCCACACACACTGACACTCACTGGGGTACGGGTTCCACACACTGACTCTCACTGGGGTACGGGCTCCACACACACTGACTCTCACTGGGGTACGGGCTCCACACACACTGACTCTCACTGGGGTACGGGTTCCACACACACTGACTCTCACTGGGGTACGGGTTCCACACACACTGACTCTCACTGGGGTACGGGTTCCACAGACACTGACTCTCACTGGGGAACGGGTTCCACAGACACTGACTCTCACTGGGGTACGGGTTCCACAGACACTGACTCTCACTGGGGTACAGGTTCCACAGATACTGACTCTCACTGGGGTACGGGTTCCACAGACACTGACTCTCACTGGGGTACAGGTTCCACAGACACTGACACTCACTGGGGTACGGGTTCCACAGACACTGACTCTCACTGGGGTACGGGTTCCACAGACACTGACTCTCACTGGGGTACAGGTTCCACTGACACTGACTCTGACTCTCACTGGGGTACAGGTTCCACAGATACTGACTCTCATTGGGGTACGGGTTCCACAGACACTGACTCTCACTGGGGTACGGGCTCCACAGACACTGACTCTCACTGGGGTACAGGTTCCACAGATACTGACTCTCACTGGGGTACGGGTTCCACAGACACTGACTCTCACTGGTGTACGGGTTCCACAGATACTGACTCTCACTGGGGTACGGGTACCACAGACACTGACTCTCACTGGTGTACGGGTTCCACACACACTGACTGTCACTGGGGTACGGGTTCCACAGATACTGACTCTCACTGGGGTATGGGTTCCACACACACTGACTCTCACTGGGGTACGGGTTCCACACACACTGACTCTCACTGGGGTACGGGTTCCACACACACTGACTCTCACTGGGGTATGGGTTCCACACACACTGACTCTCACTGGGGTACAGGCTCCACTGACACTGACTCTCACTGGGGTACAGGTTCCACTGACACTGACTCTCACTGGGGTACGGGTTCCACAGATACTGACTCACTGGGGTACGGGTTCCACAGACACTGACTCTCACTGGGGTACAGTTCCACAGATACTGACTGTCACTGGGGTACGGGTTTCACACACACTGACTCTCACTGGGGTACGGGTTCCACACACACTGACTCTCACTGGGGTACGGGTCCCACACACTGACTCTCACTGGGGTATGGGTTCCACACACACTGACACTCACTGGGGTACGGGTCCGACAGATACTGACTCTCACTGGGGTAGAGTTCCACAGATACTGACTCTCACTGGGGTACAGTTTCACACAGACTGACTCTCACTGGGATACAGTTCCACAGACACTGACTCTCACTGGGATACAGTTGCACAGACACTGACTCTCACTGGGGTACAGGTTCCACAGACACTGACTCTCACTGGGGTACAGGTTCCACAGACACTGACTCTCACTGGGATACAGTTCCACAGACACTGACTCTCACTGGGGTACGGGTTCCACTGACACTGACTCTCACTGGGGTAAGGGTTCCACACACACTGACTCTCACTGGGATACAGTTCCACAGACACTGACTCTCACTGGGGTAGGGGTTCCACAGACACTCACTCTCACTTTGTTACGGGTTCCACACACACTGACTCTCACTGGGGTACAGTTCCAGATACACTGACTCTCACTGGGGTAAAGGTTCCACAGACACTGACTCTCACTGGAGTACGGGTGCCACACACACTGACTCTCACTGGGGTACGGGTTCCACAGACACTGACTCTCACTGGGGTACGGGTTCCACTGACACTGACTCTCACTGGGGTAAGGGTTCCACACACACTGACTCTCACTGGGATACAGTTCCACAGACACTGACTCTCACTGGGGTAGGGGTTCCACAGACACTCACTCTCACTTTGTTACGGGTTCCACACACACTGACTCTCACTGGGGTACAGTTCCAGATACACTGACTCTCACTGGGGTATGGGTTCCACAGACACTGACTCTCACTGGAGTACGGGTGCCACACACACTGACTCTCACTGGGGTACGGGTTCCACAGACACTGACACTCACAGGGGTACGGGCTCCACACAAACTGACTCTCACTGGGGTACGGGTTCCACACACACTGACTCTCACTGGGGTACGGGATACACAGACACTGACTCTCACTGGGGTACAGGTTCCACACACACTGACTCTCACTGGGGTACAGTTCCTTACACACAAACTCTCACTGGGGTACGGGTTCCACTGACACTGACTCTCACTGGGGTACAGGTTCCAAACACACTGACTCTCACTGCGGTACGGGATCCACTGACACTGACTCTCACTGGGGTACGGGTTCCACTGACACTGACTCTCACTGGGGTACGGGTTCCACACACACTGACTCTCACTGCGGTACAGGTTCCACACACACTGACTCTCACTGTGGTACGGGTTCCACACACACTGACTCTCACTGGGGTACGGGTTCCACTGACACTGACTCTCACTGGGGTACAGGTTCCACACACACTGACTCTCACTGGGGTACGGGTTCCACTGACACTGACTCTCACTGGGGTACGGGTTCCACACACGCTGACTCTCACTGTGGTACGGGTTCCACTGACACTGACTCTCACTGGGGTACGGGTTTCACACACACTGACTCTCACTGGGGTACGGGTTCCACACACTGACTCTCACTGGGGTACGGGTTCCACACGCACTGACTCTCACTGGGGTCGGGGTTCCACACACACTGACTCTCACTGGGGTACGGGCTCCACACACACTGACTCTCACTGGGGTACGGGTTCCACACACTTACTCTCACTGGGGTACGGGTTCCACACACTCTGACTCTCACTGGGGTACGGGCTCCACACACACTGACTCTCACTGTGGTACGGGTTCCACACACACTGACTCTCACTGGGGTCGGGGTTCCACACACACTGGCTCTCACTGGGGTACGGGTTCAACAGACACTGACTCTCACTGGGGTACAGGTTCCACTGACACTGACTCTCACTGGGGTACAGGTTCCACTGATACTGACTCTCAATGGGGTACGGGTTCCACAGACACTGACTCTCACTGGAGTACAGGTTCCACAGATACTGACTCTCACTGGGGTACAGTTCCACAGACACTGACACTCACTGGGGTACGGGTTCCACACACACTGACACTCACTGGGGTACGGGTTCCACACACTGACTCTCACTGGGGTACGGGCTCCACACACACTGACACTCACTGGGGTACGGGTTCCACACACTGACTCTCACTGGGGTACGGGCTCCACACACACTGACTCTCACTGGGGTACGGGTTCCACACACACTGACTCTCACTGGGGTACGGGTTCCACACACACTGACTCTCACTGGGGTACGGGTTCCACCGACACTGACTCTCACTGGGGTACAGGTTCCACTGACTCTGACTCTCACTGGGGTACGGGTTCCACTGACACTGACTCTCACTGGGGTACAGGTTCCACTGACACTGAGTCTCACTGGGGTACGTGTTCCACACACACTGACTCTCACTGGGGTACGGGTTCCACAGACACTGACTCTCACTGGGGTACAGGTTCCACAGGTACAGACTCTCACTGGGGTACGGGTTCCACAGACACTGACTCTCACTGGGATACAGTTCCACAGACACTGACTCTCACTGGCGTACAGGTTCCACAGACACTGACTCTCACTGGGGTACGGATTCCACACACACTGACTCTCACTGGGCTACAGTTCCACACACACTGTCTCTCACTGCGGTATGGGTTCCACACACACTGACTTTCACTGGGGTACGGGTTCCACACACACTGACTCTCACTGGGGTACGGGTTCCACACACACTGACTCTCACTGGGGTACAGGTTCCACCAACACTGACTCTCACTGGGGTACGGGTCCCCCACACACTGACTCTCACTGGGGTACGGGTTCCACACACACTGACTCTCACTGGGGTACGGGTTCCACACACACTGACTCTCACTGCGGTACGGGTTCCACACACACTGACTCTCACTGGGGTACAGGTTCCACACACACTGACTATAACTGGGGTACGGGTCCCCCACACACTGACTCTCACTGGGGTACAGTTCCACACACACTGACTCTCACTGGGGTACGGGTTCCACAGACACTGACTCTCACTGGGGTACAGGTTCCACTGACACTGACTCTCACTGGGGTACGGGTTCCACTGACACTGACTCTCACTGGGGTACGGGTTCCACAGACACTGATCTCACTGGGGTACAGGTTCCACAGATACTGACTCTCACTGGGGTACAGGTTCCACAGACACTGACTCTCACTGGGGTACAGTTCCACAGACACTGACACTCACTGGGGTACGGGTTCCACAGACACTGACTCTCACTGTGGTACGGGTTCCACACACACTGACTCTCACTGTGGTACGGGTTCCACTGACACTGACTCTCACTGGGGTACGGGTTCCACAGACACTGACTCTCACTGGGGTACAGGTTCCACTGACACTGACTCTCACTGGGGTACAGGTTCCACAGATACTGACTCTCACTGGGGTACGGGTTCCACAGACACTGACTCTCACTGGGGTACGGGCTCCACAGACACTGACTTTCACTGGGGTACGGGTTCCACAGATACTGACTCTCACTGGGGTACGGGTTCCACAGACACTGACTCTCACTGGGGTACGGGTTCCACACACACTGACTCTCACTGGGGTACGGGTTCCACAGACACTGACTCTCACTGGGGTACGGGTTCCACACACACTGACTCTCACTGGGGTACGGGTTCCACACACACTGACTCTCACTGGGGTACGGGTTCCACACACACTGACTCTCACTGGGGTACGGGTTCCACACACACTGACTCTCACTGGGGTACGGGTTCCACACACACTGACTCTCACTGGGGTACAGGTTCCACCAACACTGACTCTCACTGGGGTACGGGTTCCACACACACTGACTCTCACTGGGGTACGGGTTCCACACACACTGACTCTCACTGGGGTACGGGTTCCACACACACTGACTCTCACTGGGGTACGGGTTCCACACACACTGACTCTCACTGGGGTACGGGTTCCACACACACTGACTCTCACTGGGGTACGGGTCCACACACACTGACTATCACTGGGGTACGGTTCCACACACACTGACTCTCACTGGGGTACGGGTTCCACAGACACTGACTCTCACTGGGGTACGGGTTCCACAGACACTGACTCTCACTGGGGTACGGGTTCCACAGACACTGACTCTCACTGGGGTACGGGTTCCACAGACACTGACTCTCACTGGGTACAGGGTTCCACAGACACTGACTCTCACTGGGGTACGGGTTCCACAGACACTGACTCTCACTGGGGTACGGGTTCCACAGACACTGACTCTCACTGGGGTACGGGTTCCACAGACACTGACTCTCACTGGGGTACGGGTTCCACACACACTGACTCTCACTGGGGTACGGGTTCCACAGACACTGACTCTCACTGGGGTACGGGTTCCACAGACACTGACTCTCACTGGGGTACGGGTTCCACACACACTGACTCTCACTGGGGTACGGGTTCCACACGACACTGACTCTCACTGGGTACGGGTTCCACAGACACTGACTCTCACTGGGGTACGGGTTCCACAGACACTGACTCTCACTGGGGTACGGGTTCCACACACACTGACTCTCACTGGGGTACGGGTTCCACAGACACTGACTCTCACTGGGGTACGGGTTCCACACACACTGACTCTCACTGGGGTACGGGTTCCACACACACTGACTCTCACTGGGGTACAGGCTCCACTGACACTGACTCTCACTGGGGTACAGGTTCCACTGACACTGACTCTCACTGGGGTACGGGTTCCACAGATACTGACTCACTGGGGTACGGGTTCCACAGACACTGACTCTCACTGGGGTACAGGTTCCACAGATACTGACTCTCACTGGGGTACGGGTTCACATACACTGACTCTCACTGGGGTACGGGTTCCACACACACTGACTCTCACTGGGGTACGGGTCCCACACACTGACTCTCACTGGGGTATGGGTTCCACACACACTGACACTCACTGGGGTACGGGTCCGACAGATACTGACTCTCACTGGGGTAGAGTTCCACAGATACTGACTCTCACTGGGGTACAGTTTCACACAGACTGACTCTCACTGGGATACAGGTTCCACAGACACTGACTCTCACTGGGATACAGTTGCACAGACACTGACTCTCACTGGGGTACGGTTCCACAGACACTGACTCTCACTGGGGTACAGGTTCCACAGACACTGACTCTCACTGGGTACGGTTCCACACACACTGACTCTCACTGGGGTACGGGTTCCACACACACTGACTCTCACTGGGGTACGGGTTCCACACACACTGACTCTCACTGGGGTACGGGTTCCACACACACTGACTCTCACTGGGGTACGGGTTCCACAACACTGACTCTCACTGGGGTACGGGTTCCACACACACTGACTCTCACTGGGGTACGGGTTCCACACACACTGACTCTCACTGGGGTACGGGTTCCACAGACACTGACTCTCACTGGGGTACGGGTCCCACACACTGACTCTCACTGGGGTACGGGTTCCACACACACTGACTCTCACTGGGGTTACGGGTTCCACACACACTGACTCTCACTGGGGTACGGGTTCCACACACACTGACTCTCACTGGGGTACGGGTTCCACAGACACTGACTCTCACTGGGGTACGGGTTCCACAGACACTGACTCTCACTGGGGTACGGGTTCCACACACACTGACTCTCACTGGGGTACGGGTTCCACACACACTGACTCTCACTGGGTACGGGTTCCACACACACTGACTCTCACTGGGTACGGGTTCCACACACACTGACTCTCACTGGGGTACGGGTTCCACACACACTGACTCTCACTGGGGTACGGGTTCCACACACTGACTCTCACTGGGGTACGGGTTCCACACACACTGACTCTCACTGGGGTACGGGTTCCACACACACTGACTCTCACTGGGGTACGGGTTCCACACACACTGACTCTCACTGGGGTACGGGTTCCACACACACTGACTCTCACTGGGGTACGGGTTCCACACACACTGACTCTCACTGGGGTACGGGTTCCACAGACACTGACTCTCACTGGGGTACGGGTTCCACAGCACACTGACTCTCACTGGGGTACGGGTTCCACAGCACACTGACTCTCACTGGGGTACGGGTTCCACAGACACTGACTCTCACTGGGGTACGGGTTCCACACACACTGACTCTCACTGGGGTACGGGTTCCACAGACACTGACTCTCACTGGGGTACAGGTTCCACAGACACTGACTCTCACTGGGGTACGGGTTCCACAGACACTGACTCTCACTGGGGTACGGGTTCCACACACACTGACTCTCACTGGGGTACGGGTTCCACAGACACTGACTCTCACTGGGGTACGGGTTCACACACACTGACTCTCACTGGGGTACGGGTTCCACACACACTGACTCTCACTGGGGTACGGGTTCCACACACACTGACTCTCACTGGGTACGGGTTCCACACACACTGACTCTCACTGGGGTACGGGTTCCACAGACACTGACTCTCACTGGGGTACAGGTTCCACTGACACTGACTCTCACTGGGGTACGGGTTCCACTGACACTGACTCTCACTGGGGTACGGGTTCCACAGACACTGACTCTCACTGGGGTACAGGTTCCACAGACTACTGACTCTCACTGGGGTACGGGTTCCACACACACTGACTCTCACTGGGGTACGGGTTCCACACACACTGACTCTCACTGGGGTACGGGTTCCACACACACTGACTCTCACTGGGGTACGGGTTCCACACACACTGACTCTCACTGGGGTACGGGTTCCACACACACTGACTCTCACTGGGGTACGGGTTCCACAGACACTGACTCTCACTGGGGTACGGGTTCCACAGACACTGACTCTCACTGGGGTACGGGTTCCACAGACACTGACTCTCACTGGGGTACGGGTTCCACAGACACTGACTCTCACTGGGGTACGGGTTCCACAGACACTGACTCTCACTGGGGTACGGGTTCCACACACACTGACTCTCACTGGGGTACGGGTTCCACAGACACTGACTCTCACTGGGGTACGGGTTCCACACACACTGACTCTCACTGGGGTACGGGTTCCACAGACACTGACTCTCACTGGGGTACGGGTTCCACAGACACTGACTCTCACTGGGGTACGGGTTCCACAGACACTGACTCTCACTGGGGTACAGGTTCCACACACACTGACTCTCACTGGGGTACGGGTTCCACACACACTGACTCTCACTGGGGTACGGGTTCCACACACACTGACTCTCACTGGGGTACGGGTTCCACAGACACTGACTCTCACTGGGGTACGGGTTCCACACACACTGACTCTCACTGGGGTACGGGTTCCACAGACACTGACTCTCACTGGGGTACGGGTTCCACACACACTGACTCTCACTGGGGTACGGGTTCCACACACACTGACTCTCACTGGGGTACGGGTTCCACACACACTGACTCTCACTGGGGTACGGGTTCCACACACACTGACTCTCACTGGGGTACGGGTCCACAGACACTGACTCTCACTGGGGTACGGGTTCCACAGACACTGACTCTCACTGGGGTACGGGTTCCACAGACACTGACTCACTGGGGTACGGGTTCCACAGACACTGACTCTCACTGGGGTACGGGTTCCACAGACACTGACTCTCACTGGGGTACGGGTTCCACACACACTGACTCTCACTGGGGTACGGGTTCCACACACACTGACTCTCACTGGGGTACGGGTTCCACACACTGACTCTCACTGGGGTATGGGTTCCACACACACTGACTCTCACTGGGGTACGGGTTCCACACACACTGACTCTCACTGGGGTACGGGTTCCACAGACACTGACTCTCACTGGGGTACGGGTTCCACACACACTGACTCTCACTGGGTACGGGTTCCACAACACTGACTCTCACTGGGGTACGGGTTCCACAGACACTGACTCTCACTGGGGTACGGGTTCCACAGACACTGACTCTCACTGGGTACGGTTCCACAGACACTGACTCTCACTGGGGTACGGGTTCCACGACACTGACTCTCACTGGGGTACGGGTTCCACACACACTGACTCTCACTGGGGTACGGGTTCCACACACACTGACTCTCACTGGGGTACGGGTTCCACAGACACTGACTCTCACTGGGGTACGGGTTCCACACACACTGACTCTCACTGGGGTACGGGTTCCACACACACTGACTCTCACTGGGGTACGGTTCCACACACACTGACTCTCACTGGGGTACAGTTCCACACACACTGACTCTCACTGGGTACGGGTTCCACACACACTGACTCTCACTGGGGTACGGTTCCACACACACTGACTCTCACTGGGGTACGGGTCCACACACACTGACTCTCACTGGGGTACGGGTTCCACAGACACTGACTCTCACTGGGGTACGGGTTCCACACACACTGACTCTCACTGGGGTACGGGTTCCACAGACACTGACTCTCACTGGGGTACGGTTCCACAGACACTGACTCTCACTGGGGTACGGGTTCCACAGACACTGACTCTCACTGGGTACGGTTTCCACACACACTGACTCTCACTGGGGTACGGGTTCCACAGACACTGACTCTCACTGGGGTACGGGTTCCACACACACTGACTCTCACTGGGGTACGGGTTCCACACACACTGACTCTCACTGGGGTACGGGTCCACAGACACTGACTCTCACTGGGATACGGGTTCCACACACACTGACTCTCACTGGGGTACGGGTTCCACACACACTGACTCTCACTGGGGTACGGGTTCCACAGACACTGACTCTCACTGGGGTACGGGTTCCACACACACTGACTCTCACTGGGTACGGGTTCCACAGACACTGACTCTCACTGGGGTACGGGTTCCACAGACACTGACTCTCACTGGGGTACGGGTTCCACACACACTGACTCTCACTGGGGTACGGGTTCCACACACACTGACTCTCACTGGGGTACGGGTTCCACACACACTGACTCTCACTGGGGTACGGGTTCCACAGACACTGACTCTCACTGGGGTACGGGTTCCACACACACTGACTCTCACTGGGGTACGGGTTCCACAGACACTGACTCTCACTGGGGTACGGGTTCCACACACACTGACTCTCACTGGGGTACGGGTTCCACAGACACTGACTCTCACTGGGGTACGGGTTCCACACACACTGACTCTCACTGGGGTACGGGTTCCACACACACTGACTCTCACTGGGGTACGGGTTCCACACCGACTGACTCTCACTGGGGTACGGGTTCCACACACACTGACTCTCACTGGGGTACGGGTTCCACACACACTGACTCTCACTGGGGTACGGGTTCCACACCACTGACTCTCACTGGGGTACGGGTTCCACACACACTGACTCTCACTGGGGTACAGGGTCCACACACACTGACTCTCACTGGGGTACGGGTTCCACACACACTGACTCTCACTGGGGTACGGGTTCCACACACACTGACTCTCACTGGGGTACGGGTTCCACAGACACTGACTCTCACTGGGGTACGGGTTCCACAGACACTGACTCTCACTGGGGTACGGTTCCACAGACACTGACTCTCACTGGGGTACGGGTTCCACAGACACTGACTCTCACTGGGTACGGGTTCCACAGACACTGACTCTCACTGGGGTACGGGTTCCACAGACACTGACTCTCACTGGGGTACAGGTTCCACAGACACTGACTCTCACTGGGGTACGGGTTCCACACACACTGACTCTCACTGGGGTACGGGTTCCACACACACTGACTCTCACTGGGGTACGGGTTCCACACACACTGACTCTCACTGGGGTACGGGTTCCACACACTGACTCTCACTGGGGTACGGGTTCCACACACACTGACTCTCACTGGGGTACGGGTTCCACACACACTGACTCTCACTGGGGTACGGGTTCCACACACACTGACTCTCACTGGGGTACGGGTTCCACACGACACTGACTCTCACTGGGGTACGGGTTCCACAGACACTGACTCTCACTGGGGTACGGGTTCCACACACACTGACTCTCACTGGGGTACGGGTTCCACAGACACTGACTCTCACTGGGGTACGGGTTCCACACACACTGACTCTCACTGGGGTACGGGTTCCACAGACACTGACTCTCACTGGGGTACGGGTTCCACAGACACTGACTCTCACTGGGGTACGGGTTCCACAGACACTGACTCTCACTGGGGTACGGTTCCACACACACTGACTCTCACTGGGGTACGGGTTCCACACACACTGACTCTCACTGGGTACGGGTTCCACACACACTGACTCTCACTGGGGTACGGGTTCCACACACACTGACTCTCACTGGGGTACGGGTTCCACACACACTGACTCTCACTGGGGTACGGGTTCCACACACACTGACTCTCACTGGGGTACGGGTTCCACACACACTGACTCTCACTGGGGTACGGGTTCCACACACACTGACTCTCACTGGGTACGGGTTCCACACACACTGACTCTCACTGGGGTACGGGTTCCACACACACTGACTCTCACTGGGGTACGGGTTCCACACACACTGACTCTCACTGGGTACGGGTTCCACACACACTGACTCTCACTGGGGTACGGGTTCCACACACACTGACTCTCACTGGGGTACGGGTCCACACACACTGACTCTCACTGGGTACGGTTCCACACACACTGACTCTCACTGGGGTACGGGTTCCACACACACTGACTCTCACTGGGGTACGGGTTCCACACACACTGACTCTCACTGGGGTACGGGTTCCACACACACTGACTCTCACTGGGGTACGGGTTCCACACACACTGACTCTCACTGGGGTACGGGTTCCACAAACACTGACTCTCACTGGGGTACGGGTTCCACACACACTGACTCTCACTGGGGTACGGGTTCCACACACACTGACTCTCACTGGGGTACGGGTTCCACAGACACTGACTCTCACTGGGTACGGGTTCCACACACACTGACTCTCACTGGGGTACGGGTTCCACAGACACTGACTCTCACTGGGGTACGGGTTCCACACACACTGACTCTCACTGGGGTACGGGTTCCACAGACACTGACTCTCACTGGGGTACGGGTTCCACAGACACTGACTCTCACTGGGGTACGGGTTCCACAGACACTGACTCTCACTGGGGTACGGGTTCCACAGACACTGACTCTCACTGGGGTACGGGTTCCACAGACACTGACTCTCACTGGGGTACGGGTTCCACACACACTGACTCTCACTGGGGTACGGGTTCCACAGACACTGACTCTCACTGGGGTACGGGTTCCACAGACACTGACTCTCACTGGGGTACGGGTTCCACAGACACTGACTCTCACTGGGGTACGGGTTCCACACACACTGACTCTCACTGGGGTACGGGTTCCACAGACACTGACTCTCACTGGGGTAAGGGTTCCACACACACTGACTCTCACTGGGGTACGGGTTCCACACACACTGACTCTCACTGGGGTACGGGTTCCACACACACTGACTCTCACTGGGGTACGGGTTCCACACACACTGACTCTCACTGGGGTACGGGTTCCACACACACTGACTCTCACTGGGGTACGGGTTCCACAGACACTGACTCTCACTGGGGTACGGGTTCCACAGACACTGACTCTCACTGGGGTACGGGTTCCACAGACACTGACTCTCACTGGGGTACAGGTTCCACAGACACTGACTCTCACTGGGGTACGGGTTCCACACACACTGACTCTCACTGGGGTACGGGTTCCACACACACTGACTCTCACTGGGGTACGGGTTCCACACACACTGACTCTCACTGGGGTACGGGTTCCACACACACTGACTCTCACTGGGGTACGGGTTCCACAGACACTGACTCTCACTGGGGTAAGGTTCCACAGACACTGACTCTCACTGGGGTACAGTTCCACAGGCACTGACTCTCACTGGGGTACAGTTCCACAGACACTGACTCTCACTGGGTACAGGTTCCACAGACACTGACTCTCACTGGGGTACGGGTTCCACAGACACTGACTCTCACTGGGGTACAGGTTCCACAGACACTGACTCTCACTGGGGTACGGGTTCCACAGACACTGACTCTCACTGGGGTACGGGTTCCACAGACACTGACTCTCACTGGGGTACGGGTTCCACACACACTGACTCTCACTGGGTACGGGTTCCACACACACTGACTCTCACTGGGGTACGGGTTCCACACACACTGACTCTCACTGGGGTACGGGTTCCACACACACTGACTCTCACTGGGGTACGGGTTCCACACACACTGACTCTCACTGGGTACGGGTTCCACACACACTGACTCTCACTGGGGTACGGGTTCCACACACACTGACTCTCACTGGGGTACGGGTTCCACACACACTGACTCTCACTGGGGTACGGGTTCCACAGACACTGACTCTCACTGGGGTACGGGTTCCACACACACTGACTCTCACTGGGGTACGGGTTCCACAGACACTGACTCTCACTGGGGTACGGGTTCCACAGACACTGACTCTCACTGGGGTACGGGTTCCACACACACTGACTCTCACTGGGGTACGGTTCCACAGACACTGACTCTCACTGGGGTACGGGTTCCACAGACACTGACTCTCACTGGGGTACGGGTTCCACACACACTGACTCTCACTGGGGTACGGGTTCCACACACACTGACTCTCACTGGGGTACGGGTTCCACACACACTGACTCTCACTGGGGTACGGGTTCCACACACACTGACTCTCACTGGGGTACGGGTTCCACACACACTGACTCTCACTGGGGTACGGGTTCCACACACTGACTCTCACTGGGGTACGGTTCCACACACACTGACTCTCACTGGGGTACGGGTTCCACACACACTGACTCTCACTGGGGTACGGGTTCCACACACACTGACTCTCACTGGGGTACGGGTTCCACACACACTGACTCTCACTGGGGTACGGGTTCCACAGACACTGACTCTCACTGGGGTACGGGTTCCACAGACACTGACTCTCACTGGGGTACGGGTTCCACAGACACTGACTCTCACTGGGGTACGGGTTCCACACACACTGACTCTCACTGGGGTACGGGTTCCACAGACACTGACTCTCACTGGGGTACGGGTTCCACAGACACTGACTCTCACTGGGGTACGGGTCCACAGACACTGACTCTCACTGGGTGGGTACAGGTTCCACACACACTGACTCTCACTGGGGTACGTTCCTACACGACACTGACTCTCACTGGGGTACGGGTTCCACTGACACTGACTCTCACTGGGTACGGTTCCAACACACTGACTCTCACTGCGGTACGGGGTTCCACAGACACTGACTCTCACTGGGGTACGGGTTTCCACACACACTGACTCTCTCACTGGGTACGGGTTCCACACACACTGACTCTCACTGGGTAGGGTTCCACACACACTGACTCTCACTGGGGTACGGTTCCACACACTACTGACTCTCACTGGGGGTACGGGTTCCACAACCACGGCTCTCACTGGCGTACAGGTTCCACACACTCTGACTCTCACTGGGGTACGGATTCCACACATACTGACTCTCACTGGGGTACAGTTCCACACACACTGACTCTCACTGCGGTACGGGTTCCACACACACTGACTCTCACTGGGGTACGGGTTCCACACACACTGACTCTCACTGGGGTACGGGTTCCACACACACTGACTCTCACTGGGTACGGGTTCCACACACACTGACTCTCACTGGGGTACGGGTTCCACACACACTGACTCTCACTGCGGTACGGGTTCCACACACACTGACTCTCACTGGGCTACGGGTTCCACACACACTGTCTCTCACTGCGGTACGGGTTCCACACACACTGACTCTCACTGGGGTACAGGTTCCACTGACACTGTCTCTCACTGGGGTACGGGTTCCACTGACACTGACTCTCACTGGGGTACAGGTTTCACTGACATTGACTCTCACTGGGGTACGGGTTCCACAGACACTGACTCTCACTGGGTTACAGGTTCCACAGATACAGACTCTCACTGGGGTACGGGTTCCACAGACACTGACTCTCAATGGGATACAGTTCCACAGACACTGACTCTCACTGGCGTCCAGGTTCCACAGACACTGACTCTCACTGGGGTACGGATTCCACACACACTGACTCTCACTGGGGTACAGTTCCACACACACTGACTCTCACTGCGGTATGGGTTACACACACGCTGACTCTCACTGGGGTACGGGTTCCACACACACTGACTCTCACTGGGGTAAGGGTTCCACACACACTGACTCTCACTGATGTACGGGTTCCACACACACTGACTCTCACTGGGGTACAGGTTACACATACACACTGACTCTCACTGGGGTACGGGTTCCATACACACTGGGGTACAGTTCCACACACACTTACTCTCCCTTTGGTACGGCCCAAGACACACTGACTCTCACTGGGATACGGATTCCAAACCCACTGGTTCTCACTGGGGTATTGGTTCCACACACACTGACTCTCACTGGGGTACGGGTTCCACAGACACTGACTCTCACTGGGGTACGGGTCCCACACCCACTGACTCTCAATGGGCTACGGGATCCACACACACTGACTCTCACTGGGGTGCAGGTTCCACAGGCACTGACTCTCACTGGGGTACGGGTTCCACACACACTGACTCTCACTGGGGTACGGATTCCACACACACTGACTCTCACTAGGGTATGGGTTCCACAGACACTGACTCTCACTGGGGTACGGGTCCCCCACACACTGACTCTCGCTGGGGTACGGGTCCCACACACTCTGACTCTCACTGGGGTACGGGTTCCACTGACACTGACTCTCACTGGGATACGGGATCCACAGACAATGACTCTTACTGGGGTACGGGATCCACAGACGCTGACTCTCACTGGGGTACGGGATCCACACACACTGACTCTCACTGGGGTACGGGTTCCACAGACACTGACTCTCACTGGGGTACGGGTTCCACAGACACTGACTCTCACTGGGGTACGGGTCCCACACCCACTGACTCTCCCTGGGCTACGGGATCCACACACACTGACTCTCACTGAGGTACAGGTTCCACAGGCACTTTCTCTCACTGGGGTACGGGTTCCACACACACTGACTCTCACTGATGTACGGGTTCCACACACACTGACTCTCACTGGGGTACAGGTTACACATACACACTGACTCTCACTGGGGTACGGGTTCCATACACACTGGGGTACAGTTCCACACACACGGACTCTCACTGTGATACGGCCCAAGACACACTGACTCTCACTGGGATACGGGTTCCACACCCACTGTTTCTCACTGGGGTATTGGTTCCACACACACTGACTCTCACTGGGTTACGGGTTCCACAGACACTGACTCTCACTGGGGTACGGGTTCCACACACACTGACTCTCACTGATGTACGGGTTCCACACACACTGACTCTCACTGGGGTACAGGTTACACATACACACTGACTCTCACTGGGGTACGGGTTCCATACACACTGGGGTACAGTTCCACACACACTGACTCTCACTGTGGTACGGCCCAAGACACACTGACTCTCACTGGGATACGGGTTCCACACCCACTGGTTCTCACTGGGGTATTGGTTCCACACACACTGACTCTCACTGGGGTACGGGTTCCACAGACACTGACTCTCACTGGGGTACGGGTTCCACACACACTGACTCTCACTGGGGTACGGGTCCCCAACACACTGACTCTCGCTGGGGTACTGGTCCCCCACACACTGACTCTCACTCGGGTACGGGTTCCACTGACACTGACTCTCACTGGGATACGGGATCCACAGACACTGACACTCACTGGGGTACGGGTTCCACAGACACTGACTCTCACTGGGGTACGGGTTCCACAGACACTGACTCTCACTGGGGTACGGGTCACACACCCACTGACTCTCAATGGGCTACGGGATCCACACACACTGACTCTCACTGGGGTACAGGTTCCACAGGCACTGACTCTCACTGGGGTACGGGTTCCACACACACTGACTCTCACTGGCGTACGGGGCCCACAGACACTGACTCTCACTGGGGTACAGTTTACACACACACTGACTCTCATTGGTGTACGGTGCCCACAGACACTGACCCTCACTGGGGTACGGGCTCCACACACACTGACTCTCACTGGGGTACAGTTCCACACATACTGACTCTCACAGGGGTACGGGTCCCACAGATACTGACTCTCACTGGGGTACAGTTCCACCCACACTGACTCTCACTGGGGTACAGTTCAAGATACACTTACTCTCACTGGGGTACGGGTTCCACAGACACTCACTCTCACTTTGGTACGGGCTCCACACACACTGACACTAACTGGGGTACGGGTTCCACACACTGACTATAACTGGGGTACGGGATCCATACACACTGAGTCTCACTGGGGTACGGGTTCCACACACTGACTCTCACTGGGGTACGGGTTCCACACCCACTGACTCTCACTGGGGTACGGGCTCCACACACACTGACTCTCACTGTGGTACGGGTTCCACACACACTGACTCTCACTGGGTTACGGGTTCCACACACACTGACTCTCACTGGGGTACGGGTTCCACACACACTGACTCTCACTGGGGTACGGGTTCCACCGACACTGACTCTCACTGGGCTACAGGTTCCACTGACACTGACTCTCACTGGTGTACGGGTTCCACTGACAATGACTCTCACTGGAGTACAGGTTCCACTGACATTGACTCTCACTGGGGTACGGGTTCCACAGACACTGACTCTCACTGGGGTACAGGTTCCACAGATACAGACTCTCACTGGGGTACGGGTTCCACATACACTGACTCTCAATGGGATACAGTTCCACAG
Source organism: Squalus acanthias (assembly GCA_030390025.1). Lineage (NCBI taxonomy): Eukaryota > Metazoa > Chordata > Chondrichthyes > Squaliformes > Squalidae > Squalus > Squalus acanthias. Next base: position 353,946 of record JASTWF010000365.1, on the reverse strand, counting down.
ACACTGACTCTCACTGGCGTACAGGTTCCACAGACACTGACTCTCACTGGGGTACGGATTCCACACATACTGACTCTCACTGGGGTACAGTTCCACACACACTGAATCTCACTGCGGTATGGGTTCCACACACACTGACTCCCACTGTGGTACGGGTTCCACACACACTGACTCTCACTGGGGTACGGGTTCCACACACACTGACTCTCACTGGGGTACGGGTTCCACACACACTGACTCTCACTGGGGTGCGGGTTCCACGGACACTGACTCTCACTTGGCTACAGGTTCCACTGACACTGACTCTCACTGGGGTACGGGTTACACTGACAATGACTCTCACTGGAGTACAGGTTCCACTGACATTGACTCTCACTGGGGTACGGGTTCCACAGACACTGACTCTCACTGGGGTACAGGTTCCACAGATACAGACTCTCACTGGGGTACGGGTTCCACAGATACTGACTCTCAATGGGATACAGTTCCACAGACACTGACTCTCACTGGCGTACAGGTTCCACACACACTGACTCTCACTGGGGTACGGATTCCACACATACTGACTCTCACTGGGGTACAGTTCCACACACACTGAATCTCACTGCGGTATGGGTTCCACACACACTGACTCTCACTGGGGTATGGGTTCCACACACACTGACTCTCACTGGGGTACGGGTTCCACACACACTGACTCTCACTGGGGTACAGGTTCCACACACACTGACTCTCACTTGGGTACGGGTCCCCCACACACTGACTCTCACTGGGGTACGGGTTCCACACACACTGACTCTCACTGGGCTACGGGTTCCACACACACTGTCTCTCACTGCGGTACGGGTTCCACACACACTGACTCTCACTGGGGTACAGGTTCCACTGACACTGTCTCTCACTGGGGTACGGGTTCCACTGACACTGACTCTCACTGGGGTACGGGATCCACAGTAACTGACTCTCACTGGGGTACGGGTTCCACACACACTGACTCTCACTGGGGTACGGGTTCCACAGACACTGACTCTCACTGGGGTACGGGTTCCACAGACACTGACTCTCACTGGGGTACGGGATCCACAGACAATGACTCTCACTGGGGTACGGGATCCACAGACGCTGACTCTCACTGGGGTACGGGATTCACAGATACTGACTCTCACTGGGGTACAGTTCGAAACACACTGACTCTCACTGTGGTACGGGTTCCACAGATACTGACTCTCACTGGGGTACAGTTCCACGCACACTGACTCTAACTGGGGTACGGTTTCCACAGACACTGACTCTGACTGGGGTACGAGTTCCACACGCACTGACTCTCACTGGGGTACGGGTTCCACACACATTGACTCTCACTGGGGTACGGGTACCACACACACTGACTCTCACTGGGGTACGGGTTCCACCCACACTGACTCTCACTGGGGTATTGGTTCCACACACACTGACCCTCACTGGGGTACGGGTTCCACCCACACTCACTTTCAATGGGGTATGGGTTCCACACACACTGACTCTCACTGGGGTACGGGTTCCACACACACTGACTCTCACTGGGGTACGGGTTCCACACACACTGACTCTCACTGGGGTATGGGTTCCACACACACTGACTCTCACTGGGGTACAGGCTCCACTGACACTGACTCTCACTGGGGTACAGGTTCCACTGACACTGACTCTTACTGGGGTACGGGTTCCACAGATACTGACTCACTGGGGTACGGGTTCCACAGACACTGACTCTCACTGGGGTACAGTTCCACAGATACTGACTGTCACTGGGGTACGGGTTTCACACACACTGACTCTCACTGGGGTACGGGTTCCACACACACTGACTCTCACTGGGGTACGGGTCCCACACACTGACTCTCACTGGGTTACGGGTTCCACACACACTGACTCTCACTGGGGTACTGGTCTGACAGATACTGACTCTCACTGGGGTAGAGTTCCACAGATACTGACTCTCACTGCGGTACAGTTTCACACAGACTGACTCTCACTGGGATAATGTTCCACAGACACTGACTCTCACTGGGATACAGTTCCACAGACACTGACTCTCACTGGGGTACGGGTTCCACTGACACTGACTCTCACTGGGGTACGGGTTCCACACACACTGACTCTCACTGGGATAGGGGTTTGTAAGGGGTCTGCTCGTGCTGTGCTTCTAGGTGCTTGTGCGGAGTTTGACCTTATTGCTTGCTCTGGTCTCCAGCCAGCCTTGTAGCACTAAACACCTGTGAGTGGTTCGACCCACTCGCCCTTACGGTTCTGACACTGGACTTAGGTGCGAGAGCAGTAATGCAGAGAAAACTCAGGTAGACCCGGTTGAATAGTACAAAATGGAAATCTTTATTGCATATTGTTCAAAATTACGAAATACATGTCATAAGCACAGATTAATGACAGTACAAGCTTACATACATTTATAAAACTAAGTTTAGGGAAACGAGGAGCGCACGACACATCGTAAAAGGGGGCACACATTATAATTATCCTTATTAAAAAACCACCCTCCCCTATCAATGCCTGCTCTAATCTAGATCTGTAGGATCAGGAAACATGCTCACCACTCGTGACACCTCGGAGAATTCTACAACGGTACTCGGCTGTTTTTACCGCAGCACCTGACTATTCACGTGTTGATCAGGGGTCTCTGTACCCCACTTGTTTACTCGCTCTGCTCCGGCTAGCAGGCTAGAACGTCTGTTGTCATGAAGAACTGGGTTGACCTCGGACTCCTGATAAAACTCGAAGAAGAGTCTTCCTGTGCCGACACCGGTTGTCGGTAGAACTCGAAGAAAAGTCTTCTTGGGCCAATTCGTGTAGTAACCTATAGAGTTCAAAAATGTTCAATATATTTTCGGGCGCGGTCGGGGTTTACTGACCGCGGCGACACGTGTAGTCGTCTCCTTCTTCTTCTTGTCTTGTTTCGTCGGGCTTTCAAGTCCAAAACACCGTTTACCGACCCTCGGGATGGTGCACCCGCTTATCGGCCTTCGCAGTCCAGCTCTTCACAGATCTTCGCGGCAAGCCACGAGGTCGACTCCAGAAAGGATCAGCGGAACGAGAGCCCGGAGAACGCCAGCTCGATGGACGGCAAGAGCATAAGCGATGAGAGTCGTCAGGAATCAGAGAGTCAAGAGAAAGATGGACGTTTGTTCACTACAGTTATAGTACTGTAATTCCTTATCTCCCGCCCAATCTTAATGTTCATCTTTTGTAATATTTTGGCGCTCAAACTTCTTGTATGGGGTGATTCTTGTTTGTAATGGGTTTCGGTGATACTTGTAACTGGCCAAACACCCGTTAATGTGTCTCCCATTGTGGAACTGGCTAGGAGCCTCCCTGGCGGGGTTTTGGGGGCCTCCGAAATATTTGTGTAAGTACCCGCAAATGGCTCTCTCATCGTAGAGCTGCGGGGAATTTGCGTATTAATGTCTTTGGATGGGCCTCTGATTGCCCAGTACAATAGTCTCTTGCCTGTGCCTGGAAAACGCTTCCAGCACTTATATTTCTTGTAAATGCACATCGATCGCGTCCTGCCTTATACCAATGTATGCTGAGTATTATCCGATCTTGCTGAAATGTTTATTGGAACGCCATCTTGTCTGCCTACTGAAAAGTCCAGATACTTCTGCCACGAGGCGCGGCGGCCATTTTACAGGCTTCTTGTGTCCGTTTTGAAACATGACAGCATTTCGCTGAAAATAAAACTGTTTTAACTAATCTGTATCTCTCTTTCTCGTTATTTCGAAATCGTGATAATTTGCGAATTTTACAGGTTCCACACACACTGACTCTCACTGGGATACAGTTCCACACACACTGACTCTCACTGGGGTACGGGTTCCACACACACTGACTCTCACTGGGGTAGGGGTTCCACACACACTGACTCTCACTGGGGTACGGGTTCCACAGACACTGACTCTCACTGGGATACAGTTCCACAGACACTGACTCTCACTGGGGTACGGGTTCCACACACACTGACTCTCACTGGGGTAGGGGTTCCACACACACTGACTCTCACTGGGATACAGTTCCACAGACACTGACTCTCACTGGGGTACGGGTTCCACACACACTGACTCTCACTGGGGTAGGGGTTCCACACACACTGACTCTCACTGGGGTACGGGTTCCACACACACTGGCTCTCACTGGGATACAGTTCCACAGACACTGACTCTCACTGGGGTACGGGTTCCACACACACTGACTCTCACTGGGGTAGGGGTTCCACAGACACTGACTCTCACTTGGTTACGGGTTCCACACACACTGACTCTCACTGGGGTACGGGTTCCACAGATACTGACTCTCACTGGGGTAGAGTTCCACACACACTGACTCTCACTGGGGTAGGGTTTCCACACACACTGACTCTCACTGGGGTACGGGTTCCACACACACTGACTCTCACTGGGGTACGGGTTCCACACACACTGACTCTCACTGGGGTAGAGTTCCACACACACTGACTCTCACTGGGGTATGGGTTCCACACACACTGACTCTCACTGGGGTACGGGTTCCACACACACTGACTCTCACTGGGGTATGGGTTCCACACACACTGACTCTCACTGTGGTACGGGTTCCACACACACTGACTCTCACTGGGGTACGGTTTCCACCCACACTGACTCTCACTGGGGTACGGGTTCCACACACACTGACTCTCACTGGGGTACGGGTTCCACACACACTGACTCTCACTGGGGTACGGGTTCCACTGACACTGACTCTCACTGGGGTACGGGTTCCACACACACTGACTCTCACTGGGGTACGGGTTCCACTGACCCTGACTCTCACTGGGGTACGGGTTCCACAGACACTGACTCTCACTGGGGTACGGGTTCCACAGACACTGACTCTCACTGGGATACAGTTCCACAGATACTGACTCTCACTGGGGTATAGTTCCACAGGTAGCGACTCTTTCTGGGGTACAGTTCCACTTGTAACTCTGTTTTGCGTACGGTTCCACAGGTACAGACTCTGGGACACATCATTTTCCCCTTCAAGTATTTATCCAATTCCATTTTGAACGTTACTATTGAATCTGCCTCCACCACCCTTTCAGGCAGCGCGTTCCAGATCACAACAACTCGCTGCGTAAAAACAATTCTCCTCATCTCCCCTCTGGTTCTTTTACCGATTATCTTCAATCTGTGTCCTCTGGTTATCGACCCTCCTGCCCAGTGGAAACAGTTTCTCCTTATTTACTCTATCAAAACCCCTCATAATTTTGAACACCTCAATTAAATCTCCTCTTAACCTTCTCTGGTCGAAGGAGAACAACCCCAGCTTCTCCAGTCTCTCCAGATAACTGAAGTCCCTCATCCCTGGAACCATTCTGGTCAATCTCCTCCGTACCCTCCCCAAGGCCTGGACATCCTTCCTGAAGTTGTGCCCAGAATTGGAGACAATACCCCAGCTGGGGCCGAACCAAGGTGGTGGGTGGGGGGGTAAACAAAACATAAGTGAAATCCTGGTAGAGGTCTTGAAAATTATGAAGGTGTCGATTTGGGTAGTCTGAGTCCAACACAAGGGGCCATACATATATATATCTAAGATAGCCACTAACACATCAAATAAATAGTGAAGTGAAGGCCTTAGAGAGGGGGCAGAAAAGATTTACAAGAATGGTTCCAGGGATGAGGGACTTCAGTGATGTGGAGAGACTGGAGAAGCTGGGAGTTGTTCTCCTTGGAGCAGAGAAGGTTGAGAGGAGATTTGATCGAGGTGTTCAAAATCATGAGGGGTCTGGGCAGAGTAGATAGAGAGAAACTGTTCCCATTGGTGGAAGGGTGGAGAACCAGAGGGCACAGATTGAAGGTGATTGGCAGAAGAACCAAAGGCGACATGAGGAAAATCTTTTTACACAGCGAGTGGTGAGGATCTGGAATGCGCTGCCTGAAAGGGTGGTGGAGGCAGATTCAACCGTGGCTTTCAAAAGGGAGTTGGATAAGTACCTGAAGGAAATAAATTTGCAGGGCTACGGGGAAAGGGCGGAGGAGTGGGACTGGCTGAAGTGCTCTTGCAGAGAGCCGGCACGGGCTCGACGGGCCGAATGGCCTCCTTCTGTGCTGTAACCATTCTATGATTCTTGGATTCTACCCAGAGAGCGGTGAGAATGTGGAACTCGCTACCTTCTTCTTAGGCAGTCCCTCGGAACCGAGGATGACTTGCTTCCACACTAAAAATTTGTTCTCAGGTGACTGCTGAGTCCAATGCGGGACCTACAGTCTGACGTAATAAAGACTCACTACGCACTTGAACATAAAGCAAGGCTTTAATCAACTTGTAACAAAACATGGCGGTCTAGTTAGCAGTCACTAGCTTCCTGTTTCCAGATTGTCTCTGCCCAAGGTGGGCCCATGCCTGAGTATTTATACTCCCTGGACGGCGCCCCAGCTGGCCGCCCAGTAGTACTTCCTGAGTTGTTACTTGCGATTTATGACATTCTTCCTCCCTAAAAGGTTTGGAAGTCCAGTCTTCCTTTAACGGACTAGGCGGACCAGAAATAGCCGTAGACGTTTAGCTCTCTGCTTGTGACTGGAAGGCACGTCTCCCCGGATCGTGTCCTGGTCCCTGGGTCGCTTGGCCCGTACCGGTAAGTCAGTAGAGTCCGCGTCATCTTGATCATCCTGTGGAGGACTGGGAATATCATGACTCCGGGTGCGGGTCCCCACAGGTGCTGAGCTGGCCTCATCCCGGGTCGTGGCTGGAGATTGTCCGGCGTCCTGGTTTCGGGTGGCCATCCTACGGGGAGCGTCCAGCTCCCTGAGTTGATCCGGTAGCGTTGCCGGCAGATCCCCCGATGTCCCAGGCGGGGCGTCATTTTCATAGGGGTGCGGAGTGTTGATATCATTGTCGGGGGATCCTTCATCATTCGGGCCCGTGTGACCGGTTGGGCAGGGAGCCAGATCTCGGAGCGAGACGGTGGTCTCCCGGCCATCAGGGTACCGTACCTGCGCATACGTGGGGTTTACCTCCGTTAACTCCACTTCGTCAACGAGAGGGTCGTTTTTGGCAGACCGGACGAACCTCCGGAGTAGCACCGGGCCTGGAGCCACCAACCATGACGGTAGAGATGTCCCATGTGTAGAGCGACGCCGGAATTTGAAGAATCGCTCATGAGGCGTGACATTAGTAGATGTGGAGAGAAGAGACCTGATAGAGTGTAACGCGTCGGGGAGCACCGTTTCCCACTGCTGGTCCGGCAGGTTGCGTGACCTTAGTGCCAGACGGACAGCGTTCCAGATGATGGCATTGTATCGTTCAACCTGTCCGTTACCGATTGGGTGATATGGTGTCGTCCTACTTGAGGCGATTCCCCGTTGGGAGAGATAACTTTTAAGTTCACTCGACATAAAGGAGGGACCTCGATCAGTGTGGATAAAATTGGCCGCCCCGCAAAGGGAAAAGACCTGATCGAGGCATTTAATTACCGTAGAGGTAAGCATATTAGGGCAGGGGAAGGCGAAGGGAAAGCGTGAATACTCGTCCACCATCGTAAGTAGGTAGGTGTTCCTTGTCGACGAAGGCAATGGCCCTTTAAAGTCTATGCTGAGCCTCTGCATAGGCTGCATTGCATGTATGAGTAAGCCATCTGATGGGCGAAAGAATTGTGGTTTCAATTCTGCACAAATCCTACAGGAGGAGCATGTTTTCTTTACGTCCTCGGTTGAAAATGGTAGATTTTTGGAGCGCACAAAGTGCAACATGCGGGTCACACCAGGATGGCATAAGTCCATATGCAAATCCGCCAGAGTCGACGTTGACATTGAGGAGCAAAATGCCCGTGTGAAGGTATCTGGGGCCACGTTCTGTTTGCCGGGTCGGTAACAAATAGTATATCCAAAGGCAGCCAGCTCCATCCTCCAGAGTTGAATTTTATTATTTTTGATTTTCGTGCGCCTCCGGTTATCCAACATGAAGGCCACAGAGCGCTGGTCAGTTATAAGCGTAAAATGACGCCGAGCAAGAAAATGACCCCATTGGCGTACAGCCTCGATGATGGCCGTAGCCTCCTTCTCGACGGGGGGGTAATGGAGCTCGCTACCCTGCAAGGTTCTGGATAGGAATGCCACGGGTCAGCCACCTTGATTCAAGGTAGCGGAGATCGCCACCTCCGATGCATCGCATTCGACCACAAAAGGAAGATTATCGTCAATGTAGCGAAGCGTGGCTTCCTCCAGCTGTCGTTTGAGGAGGTTGAAGGCAGAAATAGCCGTAGCTTCCAATGGAAAAGACTTCGCATGGAGCAGGGGCTGTATTTTATCGGAGAAGTGTGGTATCCATTTTGCGTAATAAGCAAACATGCCAAGTGCCCGACGAAGAGAGCCGAGGTTCGTCGGGGGAGGGAGCTCCTGAAGTGGACGAAGTCGCTCTGGGTCCGGTTTAATAACACCGTTGCCCACCCAGTAGCCAAGAATGTTCACCGATGGCACCGACTTCACCGATTTGGATTCGTTTAACGTTAAGTGGCAACGGCGGAGTACGTCAAAAAATCTCTGAAGATTGGCGTCATGCTCCTTTTGATCATGGCCGGCAATAGTGATATTGTCTAAATACGGAAAGGTATCCGTCAAGTTCTCTTGCCGGACTAGGCCATCCATGGCCCGTTGGAAGACGGCCACCCCATTGGTGACCCCGAATGGAAGGCGGCGAAACTGGAAAAGCCGACCATTGGCCTCAAAGGTCGTATACTTCTTGTCGGAGTCTTGCAGTGGCACCTGATGGTACGCGCTTTTTAAATCGAAGGTCGAGAATACCTTGTATTTGGCAAGGTTGTTGACCATGTCATCTATGCGTGGCAGCGGGTAGGCATCCAGATCGGTATATAGATTAATAGTCTGCGAATAATCGATACACAGACGTTTTTTATGTTGTTTTAAGGGATTCCTCACGATGACGACCTGAGCCCGCCAGGGAGATGAACATGGCTCGATAATACCGTCGACTAAAAGGCGAGAGATTTCCGCCTCAATAAACGCTCGATCGTCTTGGCTAAAGCGCCGCGATTTGGTGGCTATGGGTTTACAGCGGGGGGGGAAGATTGGCAAACAGGGAGGGTTCACCGAGTAAGGCCGCCGAGAGTGCACAAAACGGCACCTTAGAAATGGTAAGCTCCGGCCTTGACCCTCCAAACTCAAAAGTGATCTTCTTGTGCTGCTTCTGGAAGTCCTGTCCCAGAAGCACATCGCTGCATAAGTTTGCGAGTACTCCGAGCCGCGTGGAGAGATACGTGCGGCCGTTGAGGATGAGGTTGACCAGACAGAAGCCAGAAGAATTGGTGGTCAGAGTCGTCAGAGCCATTGCAATCTCCCTGTCCGAGGGATAAATGTGCAGTTTTAACCTGTTGACAGCCCGCTTACTAATGAAGCTGTCAGAGCTGCAGGAGTCGATTAGCGCGCTTAGAGTGTGCCCATTTACTGAAACCTTCGTGGCTGCATGGGACAAACTTTGGGGAAAAACAGCCGTGATGGGAGGAGGGGCAATTTTCCCTTCGGCAACTGTAGCCTTAACAGTAGTTCTTGGGGGAGGAGCAGCTCCATAGATAGCAGCTGTGAAGCTAACAGGAGCTCTCGACCGGTATACTTTAGAGGAGCGGCCTTTCTTGTTAGCAAAGGCCCGTGACTGGCATACCTTGGAAAAGTGTCCTTTCTTGCTGCAATGATTGCAGGTCACATTACGAGCCGGGCAAAATTTTCTGTGATGGCACGCCCCTCCACAAAAGAAACACTTTCTTCCTGATTGCCAGGATGCTGCTAGGGCGGGGTCGTCATCAGCGAAGGCCTCTAGGGTAGGGTCGTCGTCTGTTAGAGTAGAGTCGACATCAGTGGGGGCATCCGCCCGAGACCTACCGAAAGACTCATTAAAGGAGATAGCCGCCGCCTGTGCACGTGGTGGGAGATAAGTGTCTGCATTTTTCTTGGCCAAGTCCAAGGAACACGCCTGGTCATAAGCAGCCCGTAAATTGAGGGTTTTATTTTCCAGCAGGCGCTGACGTATAAAAGGGGACGCGATCCCATTGATAAAGGAATCGCGGATTAGTTCCTCTTGATACTGTTCAGCTGTAACTGTTTTAAGGTTACAATCCTTGCTGAGCCTGCGAAGTTTCTGGAGAAATTCATCGAGTGATTCCCCAGGCTGCTGCCGAGTTGTGGCCAGTAGGTGTCGAGCAAAGATTTCATTTGGGGACTTGACATATAGCTGCTGTAAGATTTCGATAGCAGTGTCATAGTCTATACAGTCCTCAATATAATCATACACATGAGGAGACTCGTAGTTGATAAGCATTCGTAACTTATTAGGGACATCCGCCCCACATTCTTCAAGAAAGTTGCTAAAGGTACGAAACCAATGCTTCCATACCTTCGCTGCCGCAGGTGCATTCGGGTCCAGGTCGAGACGAGCGGGTCTAAGGAGTTTTTCCATGATGGATCAGTTTCTTGCCCTAGTTCCCTTCTGTGGTTCGAGTTGCAGCTGGTTGTTCCAAATCACCCAAAGCGTGGAGACGATATCAAGTTGATTAAATTGACGTAATAAAGACTCACTACGCACTTGAACATAAAGCAAGGCTTCAATCAACTTGTAACAAAACATGGAGGTCTAGTTAGCAGTCACTAGCTTCCTGTTTCCAGATTGTCTCTGCCCAAGGTGGGCCCATGCCTGAGTATTTATACTCCCTGGACGGCGCCCCAGCTGGCCGCCCAGTAGTACTTCCTGAGTTGTTACTTGCGATTTATGACACAGTCTCTGTCACAGGTGGGGCAGATGGTGGTTGAAGGGGCGGGTGGGTGTGGGGTGCTTGGGTTGACGTGCACTCCTTCCGCTGTTTGTGCTTGGCTTCCGCTTGCTCCCGGCGAAGAGACTCGAGGTGTTCGGCGCCTTCCCGGATGCTTCTCCTCCACTTTGTGCGGTCTTGGGGCCAGGGATTCCCAGGTGTCGGTGGGGAAGTTACACATTTTCAAGGAGGCTTTGAGGGTGTCCTTGAAGCATTTCCTCTGCCCACCTGGGGCTCTCTTGCTGTGTCGGAGCTCCGAGTAGAGCACTTGTTTTGGGAGTCTCGTATCGTACGCTACCACAGAGAGTGGTTGAGGCGAATAGTATAGATGCATTTAAGGGGCGGTTAGATAAGCATATGAGGGAATAGAGGGTTACGCTGATAGGGTTAGATGAGGAAAGATGGGAGGAGGCTCGAGTGGAGCATAAACGCCGGCACGGACTGGTTGGGCCGAATGGCCTGTTTCTGTGCCGTATATTCCATGTAATTCGATGTGGACCGCACATTGATGCAAGTTGCAGTAGCACCTCCTGGTCACCAGGTGGCGCTGCAAGGCTTTGCCCATTGGTCGAAGTGCAGCCGTACACCGCACAACACCGCTGTCTGCTGGACGGAACGTGTCATCGCACGTGTTTACCAATCTCAAACTGAAGGCACCGCCCCTTATCACAGAATCGTAGACTGATGCAGCACAGGAGGAGGCCATTCGGCCCATCGTGCCTGTGCCGGCTCTTTGAAAGAGCTCTCCAATTAGTCCCACACTCCCCCCTGCTCTTTCCCCACAGCCCGGCAAATTCTTCCTATTCAAGAACTTATCCAATTCCCCTTTTGAAAGTTACTATTGAATCTGCTTCCACCGCCCTTTCAGGCAGCGCGTTCCAGATCACAACAACTCGCTGCGTAAATAAACTTCTCCTCATCTCCCCCTCTGGTTCTTTTGCCGATTATCTTAAATCTTGAGTCGAGGTTGGTAAACACATGTTCCTTCGAGCAGTGGGCGGTGTTGTACAGCCTTTGCCCGTTTGGACGCACTTAGACCAACGGGTGCTACCTGGTGACGAGGATACGCTTCTGCATCCATGCGATACAGCAACTTCTATTCTGACCACATATCCGCGGCGTAACTAAGAGCGTCTCATTCCACCTCTGTAACATCGCCCGTCTCCGCCCCTGCCTCAGCTCATCCGCTGCTGAAACCCTCATCCATGCCTTTGTTACCTCTAGACTTGACTATTCCAACACACTCCTGACCGGCCTCCCTCATTCCACCCTACGTAAACTTGAGGTCATCCAAAACTCTGCTGCCCCGTGTCCTAACTTACACCAAGTCCCGTTCGCCCATCACCCCCTGTGCTCGTTGACCTACATTAACTCCCGGTTAAGCAGCGCCTCGATTTCAAAATTCTCATCCTCGATTTCAAATACCTCCATGGCCTCCTCGCCCCTCCATATCTCTGTAATCTCCTCCAGCCGCACAATCCCCCCGAGATATCTGCGCTCCTCCAATTCTGGCCTCTTGAGCATCTCCCCGATTTCCATCGCTCCACCATTGGCGGCCGTGCCTTCAGCTGCCTGGGCCCCGAGCTCTGGAATTCCCTCCCTAAACCTCTCCGCCTCTCTCTCCTCCTTTAAGATGCTCCTTAAAACCGACCTCTTTCACCAAGCTTTTGGTCACCTGTCCTAATATCTCCTTATGTGGCTCTGAGGGTCTGAGGGAGCGCTGCACTGTCGGAGGGGCAGTACTGAGGGAGCGCCGCACTATCGGAGGGGCAGTACTGAGGGAGCGCTGCACTATCGGAGGGGCAGTACTGAGGGAGCGCTGCACTGTCGGAGGGGCAGTACTGAGGGAGCGCTGCACTGTCGGAGGGGCAGTACTGAGGGAGCGCCGCACTGTCGGAGGGGCAGTACTGAGGGAGCGCCGCACTGTCGGAGGGGCAGTACTGTGGGAGCGCCGTACTGTCGGAGGGGCAGTACTGAGGGAGCGCCGCACTGTCGGAGGGGCAGTACTGAGGGAGCGCTGCACTATCGGAGGGGCAGTACTGAGGGAGCGCTGCACTGTCGGAGGGGCAGTACTGAGGGAGCGCCGCACTGTCGGAGGGGCAGTACTGAGGGAGCGCTGCACTGTCGGAGGGGCAGTACTGAGGGAGCGGTGCACTGTCGGAGGGGCAGTACTGAGGGAGCGCCGCACTGTCGGAGGGGCAGTACTGAGGGAGCGCCGCACTATCGGAGGGCCGGTACTGAGGGAGCGCCGCACTGTCGGAGGGGCAGTACTGAGGGAGAGCCGCACTGTCGGAGGGGCAGAACTGAGGGAGCGCCACACTGTCGGAGAAGCGGTACTGAGGGAGCGCCGCACTGTCGGAGGGGCAGTACTGAGGGAGCGCTGCACTGTCGGAGGGGCGGTACTGAGGGAGAGCTGCACTGTCGGAGGGGCAGTACTGAGGGAGCGGTGCACTGTCGGAGGGGCGGTACTGAGGGAGCGCCGCACTGTCGGAGGGGCAGTACTGAGGGAGCGCCGCACTGTCGGAGGGGCAGTACTGAGGGAGCGCTGCGCTGTCGGAGGGGCAGTACTGATGGAGTGCTGCACTGTCGGAGTGGCAGTACTGAGGGAGCGCTGCACTGTCGGATGGGCAAAACTGAGGGAGCGCTGCACTGTCGGAGGATAGTACTGAGGGAGCGCCGCACTGTCGGAGGGGCAGTACTGAGGGAGCGCTGAACTATCGGAGGGACAGCACTGAGGGAGCGCTGCACTATCGGAGGGGCAGTACTGAGGGAGCGCTGCACTGTTGGAGGGGCAGAACTGAGGGAGTGCTGCACTGTCGGAGGGGCAGTATTGAGCGAGCGCTGCGCCATCGGAGGGGCAGTACTGAGGGAGCGCTGCACTGTCGGAGGGGCAGTACTGAGGGAGCGCCGCACTGTCTGAGGGGCAGTACTGAGGGAGCGCCGCACTGTCGGAGGGCCGGTACAGAGGGAGCGCCGCACTGTCGGAGGCCCAGTACAGAGGGAGTGCCGCACTGTCGGAGGGGCAGTACTGAGGGAGCGCTGCACTGTCGGAGGGGCAGTACTGAGGGAGCACTGCACTGTCAGATGGGCAGTACTAAGGGAGCGCTGCACTGTCAGAGGGGCAGTTCTGAGGGAGCGCTGCACTGTCGGAGGGGCAGTACTGAGGGAGCGCTGCACTATTGAAGGGGCAGTACTGAGGGAGTGCTGCACTGTCGGAGGGGCAGTACTGAGGGAGGGCTTCACTGTCGGAGGGGCAGTACTGAGGGAGCGCCGCACTGTCGGAGGGGCAGTACTGAGGGAGCGCCGCACTGTCGGAGGTGCAGAACTGAGGGAGCGCCACACTGTCGGAGAAGCGGTACTGAGGGAGCGCCACACTGTCGGAGGGGCGGTACTGAGGGAGAGCTGCACTGTCGGAGGGGCGGTACTGAGGGAGCGCTGCACTGTCAGAGGGGCAGTTCTGAGGGAGCGCTGCAGTGTCGGAGGGGCAGTACTGAGGGAGCGCCGAACTATCGGAGGGGCAGTACTGAGGGAGCGCTGCACTATCGGAGGGGCAGTACTGAGGGAGCGCTGCACTGTCGGAGGGGCAGTACTGAGGGAGCGCTGCACTGTCGGAGGGGCAGTACTGAGGGAGCGCCGCACTGTCGGAGGGGCAGTACTGAGGGAGCGCCACACTGTCGGAGGGGCAATACTGAGCGAGCGCGGCATTGTCGGAGGGGCAGTACTGAGGGAGCGCTGCACTGTCGGAGGGGCAGTACTGAGGGAGCGCCGCACTGTCGGAGGGGCAGTACTGAAGGAGCGCCGCACTATCGGTGGGGCAGTACTGAGGGAGCTCTGCACTATCGGAGGGGCAGTACTGAGGGAGCGCCGCACTGTCGGAGGGGCAGTACTGAGGGAGAGCCGCACTGTCGGAGGGGCAGAACTGAGGGAGCGCCACATTGTCGGAGAAGCGGTACTGAGGGAGCGCCGCACTGTCGGAGGGGCAGTACTGAGGGAGCGCTGCACTGTCGGAGGGGCGGTACTGAGGGAGAGCTGCACTGTCGGAGGGGCAGTACTGAGGGAGCGGTGCACTGTCGGAGGGGCGCTACTGAGGGAGCGCCCCACTGTCGGAGGGGCAGTACTGAGGGAGCGCCGCACTGTCGGAGGGGCAGTACTGAGGGAGCGCTGCGCTGTCGGAGGGGCAGTACTGAATGAGTGCTGCACTGTCGGAGGGGCAGTACTGAGGGAGCGATGCACTGTCGGATGGGCAAAACTGAGGGAGCGCTGCACTGTCGGAGGATAGTACTGAGGGAGCGCCGCACTGTCGGAGGGGCAGTACTGAGGGAGCGCTGCACTATCGGAGGGACAGTACTGAGGGAGCGCTGCACTATCGGAGGGGCAGTACTGAGGGAGCGCTGCACTGTTGGAGGGGCAGTACTGAGGGAGTGCTGCACTGTCGGAGGGGCAGTACTGAGGGAGCGCTGCGCTATCGGAGGGGCAGTACTGAGGGAGCGCTGCACTTTCGGAGGGGCAGTACTGAGGGAGCGCCGCACTGTCTGAGGGGCAGTACTGAGGGAGCGCCGCACTGTCGGAGGGCCGGTACAGAGGCAGCGCCGCACTTTCGGAGGCCCGGTACAGAGGGAGTGCCGCACTGTCGGAGGGGCGGTACTGAGGGAGCGCTGCACTGTCGGAGGGGCGGTACTGAGGGAGCGCCGCACTGTCGGAGGGGCGGTACTGAGGGAGCGCCGCACTGTCGGAGGGGCAGTACTGAGGGAGCACTGCACTGTCGATGGGCAGTACTGAGGGAGCGCCGCACTGTCGGAGGGGCAGTACTGAGGGTGCGCCGCACTGTCGGAGGGCCGGTACTGAGGGAGCGCCGCACTGTCGGAGGGGCAGTACTGAGGGAGAGCCGCACTGTCGGAGGGGCAGAACTGAGGGAGCGCCACACTGTCGGAGAAGCGGTACTGAGGGAGCGCTGCACTGTCAGAGGGGCAGTTCTGAGGGAGCGCTGCACTGTCGGAGGGGCAGTACTGAGGGAGTGCTGCACTGTCGGAGGGGCAGTACTGAGGGAGGGCTGCACTGTCGGAGGGGCAGTACTGAGGGAGCGCCGCACTGTCGGAGGTGCAGTACTGAGGGAGCGCCGCACTGTCGGAGGGGCAGTACTGAGGGAGCGCCGCACTGTCGGAGGGGCAGTACTGATGGAGCGCCGCACTGTCGGAGGAGCAGTACTGAGGGAGTGCTGCACTGTCGGAGGGGCTGTACTGAGGGAGTGCCGCACTGTCAGAAGGTCAGTACTGAGGGAGCGCCGCACTGTCGGAGGGGCAGTACTGAGGGAGGGCTTCACTGTCGGAGGGGCAGTACTGAGGGAGCGCCGCCCTGTTGGAGGGGCAGTACTGAGGGTGCGCCGCACTGTCGGAGGTGCAGAACTGAGGGAGCGCCACACTGTCGGAGAAGCGGTACTGAGGGAGCGCCACACTGTCGGAGGGACGGTACTGAGGGAGAGCTGCACTGTCGGAGGGGCGGTACTGAGGGAGCGCTGCACTGTCAGAGGGGCAGTTCTGAGGGAGCGCTGCACTGTTGGAGGGGCAGTACTGAGGGAGCGCTGCACTGTCAGAGGGGCAGTACTGAGGGAGTGCTGCACTGTCGGAGGGGCAGTACTGAGGGAGGGCCGCACTGTCGGAGGGGCAGTACTGAGGGAGCGCCGCACTGTCGGAGGGGCAGTACTGATGGAGCGCCGCACTGTCGGAGGGGCAGTACTGAGGGAGCGCCGCACTGTCGGAGGGGCAGTACTGAGGGAGCGCCGCACTGTCGGAGGGGCAGTACTGAGGGAGTGCTGCACTGTCGGAGGGGCTGTACTGATGGAGTGCCGCACTGTCAGAAGGTCAGTACTGAGGGAGCGCCGCACTGTCGGAGGGGCAGTACTGAGGGAGGGCTTCACTGTCGGAGGGGCAGTACTGAGGGAGCGCCGCCCTGTTGGAGGGGCAGTACTGAGGGTGCGCCGCACTGTCGGAGGTGCAGAACTGAGGGAGCGCCACACTGTCGGAGAAGCGGTACTGAGGGAGCGCCACACTGTCGGAGGGACGGTACTGAGGGAGAGCTGCACTGTCGGAGGGGCGGTACTGAGGGAGCGCTGCACTGTCAGAGGGGCAGTTCTGAGGGAACGCTGCACTGTTGGAGGGGCAGTACTGAGGGAGCGCCGCACTGTCGGAGGGGCAGTACTGAGGGAGCCTAGCACTGTCGGAGGGGCAGTACTGAGGGAGCGCCGCACTCTCGGAGGGGCAGTACTGAGGGAGCACCGCACTGTTGGAGGGGCAGTACTGAGGGAGCGCCGCACTGTCGGAGGGACAGTACTGAGGGAGTGCCGCACTGTCGGAGGGACAGTACTGAGGGAGCGCCGCACTGTCGGAGGGGCAGTACTGAGGGAGTGCCGCACTGTCGGAGGTGCAGTAGTGAGCGAGTGCTGCACTGTCGGAGGTGCCATCTATCGGATGAGACGTTAAACCAAGGCCACATCTGCTCTCTCAGGTGGACATAAAAGATCCCATTGCCACTATTTCAAAGCATATCTGGGGAGTTATCCCCGGTGTCCTTGGCTAATATTTATCCCTCAACCAACATCTAAAACAGATGATCTGGTCATTTATCACATTGCTGTTTTTGGGAGCTTGCTGTGCACAAATTGGTGGCCGCATTTCCTACATTCCAACAGTGACTGCACTTCAAAAGTACTTCATTGGCTGTAAAGCTCTTTGGGATGTCCTGAGGTGGTGAAAGGCGCTGGAGAAATGCAAGTCTTTCGTTATATAAAATTAAATAGAACTTACAGCACAGAGAAAGGCCATTCGGCCCACCTGGTCCATGCCGGCGTTTATGCTCCACACGAGCCTCCTCCCACTCTAATGCTCTCTTCCCACCCATCCGCCTCCATATCCCTATCCCCCTCATGTCTGTATTAAGCCTCCCCTTAAAGGCGGCCACACTCTCGCTTCACGCACCCCATGTGTGGGGAGAGAGATGCGCAAGTAGACTCGGCTCAGCTCCGGGTTAAACATGTGTTGGAGGTCGCAAACGGTGGGTTCTAACCTGAGACGGTGGCCGGGGAGGGGGTTGGATTGGACGGCGAGGGTGCCGAGTATCTGGGCCTTCCTGGTTTATCGTCATTCGACAACTGGAATCTGTTTCTCAGTTGTGGGACGGGAGGGAGACGCTCAAGCTAAGGGCGTTAAATGAAAGACTTGCATTTCTCCAGCGCCTTTCGACACCTCAGGACGTCTCAAAGCGTAGTGACTGTTGTAATGTGGGAGACGCGGCCGCCAATTTACGCACAGCAAGCTCCCACAAACAGCAATGTGATAATGACCAGTTCATCTGTTTTAATGATGTTGTTTGAGGGATAAATATTGACCCAAGACACCGGGGAGAACTCCTCCCCTGCTCTTCTTCGAAATAATGGCCGCGGGATCTTTTACGTCCACCTGCGAGGGCAGACGGGGCCTCAGGTTAATGTCTCATCCGAAAGACGGCACCTCCGACAGAGCAGCGCTCCCTCAGTACTGCCCCTCCGACAGTGCAGCACTCCCTCAGTACTGCCCCTCCGACAGTGCGGCACTCCCTCAGTACTGCCCCTCCGACAGTGCGGCGCTCCCTCAGTACTGCCCCTCCGACAGTGCGGCGCTCCCTCAGTACTGCCCCTCCGACAGTGCGGCGCTCTCTCAGTACTGCCCCTCCGACAGTGCGGCGCTCCCTCAGTACTGCCCCTCCGACAGTGCGGCGCTCCCTCAGTACTGCCCCTCCGACAGTGCGGCGGTCCCTCAGTACTGCCCCTCCGACAGTGCGGCACTCCCTCAGTACTGCCCCTCCGACAGTGCGGCGCTCTCTCAGTACTGCTCCTCCGACAGTGCGGCGCTCCCTCAGTACTGCCCCTCCGACAGTGCGGCGCTCCCTCAGTACCGCCCCTCCGACAGTGCGGCGCTCCCTCAGTACTGCCCCTCCGACAGTGCGGCACTCCCTCAGTACTGCCCCTCCGACAGTGCGGCGCTCTCTCAGTACTGCTCCTCTGACAGTGCGGCGCTCCCTCAGTACTGCCCCTCCGACAGTGCGGCGCTCCCTCAGTACTGCCCCTCCGACAGTGCGCTGCTCCCTCAGTACTGCCCCTCCGATAGTGCGGTGCTCTCTCAGTACTGCTCCTCCGACAGTGCGGCGCTCCCTCAGTACTGCCCCTCCGACAGTGCGGCGTTCCCTCAGTACTGGCCCTCCGACAGTGCGGCGTTCCTTAGTACTGCCCCTCCGACAGTGCGGCGCTCCCTTAGTACTGCCCCTCCGACAGTGCGGCTCTCCCTCAGTACTGCCCCTCCAACAGTGCGGGGCTCCCTCAGTACTGCCCCTCCAACAGTGCGGGGCTCCCTCAGTACTGCCCCTCCAACAGTGCAACACTCCCTCAGTACTGCCCCTCCCACAGTGCGTGCGCTCCCTCAGTACTGCCCCTCCAACATTGCAACACTCCCTCAGTACTGCCCCTCCGACAGTGCGGCGCTCCCTCAGTATTGGCACTGGGCATGTTGGCCTGAATTTTTGTGCTCAAGTCCCTGGAGTGGGACTTGAACCCACAACCTTCTGACTCAGAGGCGAGTGTGCTACCCACTGAGCCACAGCTGACATAAATGGGTTAAGTTTGCTTCATCCTTTGTTTTTTGCCAGCATCCAGTGAAAACATTTCAAAGATGCATGCGATTCCACCCTCACAATCAGGTCACTTATCGAATAGCCACTCCCATCCCTCCTGGCAAGAGGACCTGGCCTGGGAATCCCCTTCTCTACTTCCCGGTTTGGGAATTCCCCTGCTGCCCATTATCTGTCCAGGGACTCTCCAAATGCCTCTCGCCCTTTCAGACTCCACCATCGCTGATGCAGGTGCTTTGTACATGTAAGCAGGCGGGGTTCGAGGGAATGAGACACGAGCAGGTGGGAGGATTTACTTCCTGCTCCCTTGGAGAGGCTCCTGAAGGAATCGAGTGTTCCTGATGTGACTAATGTAGGGCAGGCTCCGATTCCGACTGGTTCTAGTGTTTCAAGCCCATGCCAGGTTAGGTGGCGTTGTTGCAGGGGCAGTGACGAGGCAAAGGACTCTCTTCCTGCTTGGTTGACCCTTTATGGGTTGAATTGGAGCGAAACATTCTATTGGGGTGAAGTAGGAAGCAGAAAGCCACTGCTTCCAATTATAAAGCGCCTTTCACCACCTCAGGACGTCCCAAAGCGCTTCACAGCCAAAGAAGTACATTTTTTGAAGTGTAGTCAGTGTTGTAAAGTAGGAAACGCGGCAGCCAATTTGCGCACAGCAAGCTCCCACAAACAGCAATGTGATGATAACCAGATCATCTGTTTTTAGTGATGTTGGTTGAGGGATAAATATTGGCCCCAGGACACCGGGGAGAACTCCCCCCCTGCTCTTCTTCAAATAGTTGTCGTGGGAACTTTTACGTCCACCTGAGAGGGCAGACGGGGCCTCGGTTGAAGGTTTCATCTGAAAAACGGCACCTCCAACAGTGCGGCGCTCCCTCAGTACTGCCCCTCCGAGAGTGCGGCGATCCCTCAGTGCTGCCCCTCCGACAGTGCGGCGCTCCCTCAGTACTGCCCCTCCGACAGTGCGGCGCTTCCTCAGTACTGCCCCTCCGACAGTGCGGCGCTTCCTCAGTACTGCCCCTCCGACAGTGCGGCACTCACTCAGTACTGCCCCTCCGACAGTGTGGCGCTCCCTCAGTACTGCCCCTCCGAGAGTGCGGCGCTCCCTCAGTACTGCCACTCCGAAAGTGCGGCGTTCCCTCAGTACTGACTCTCCGACAGTGCGGCGCTCACTCAGTACTGCCCCTCCAACAGTGCGGCGCTCCCTCAGTACTGCCCCTCCGACAGTGCGGCGCTCCCTGAGTACTGCCCCTCCGACAGTTCAGCGCTCCCTCTGCACAGCACTCCCTCAGTACTGCCCCTCCGACAGCGCGGCGCTCCCGCAGTACTACCCTTCCGACAGTGCGGCGTTCCCTCAGTACTGACTCTCCGACAGTGCGGCGCTCCCTCAGTACTGCCCCTCCAACAGTGCGGCGCTCCCTCAGTACTGCCCCTCCGACAGTGCGGCGCTCCCTGAGTACTGCCCCTCCGACAGTTCAGCGCTCCCTCAGCACAGCGCTCCCTCAGTACTGCCCCTCCGACAGCGCGGCGCTCCCTCAGTACTGTCCCTCCGACAGTGCGGCGCTCCCTCAGTACTGCCCCTCCGACAGTGCGGCGCTCCCTCAGTACTGCCCCTCCGACAGTGCGGCGCTCCCTCAGTACTGCCCCTCCGACAGTGCGGCGCTCCTTCAGTACTGCCCCTCCGACAGTGTGGCGCTCCCTCAGTACTGCCCCTCCGAGAGTGCGGTGCTCCCTCAGTACTGCCACTCCGACAGTGCGGCGTTCCCTCAGTACTGACTCTCCGACAGTGCGGCGCTCCCTCAGTACTGCCCCTCCAACAGTGCGGCGCTCCCTCAGTACTGCCCCTCCGACAGTGCGGCGCTCCCTGAGTACTGCCCCTCCGACAGTTCAGCGCTCCCTCAGCACAGCGCTCCCTCAGTACTGCCCCTCCGACAGTGCGGCGCTCCCTCAGTACTGCCCCTCCGACAGTGCGGCGCTCCCTCAGCACTGCCCCTCCGACAGTGCGGCGCTCCCTCAGTACTGCCTCTCCGACAGTGCGGCGCTCCCTCAGTACCGCCCCTTCGACAGTGCGGTGCTCCCTCAGTACTGCCCCTCCCACAGTGCGGCACACCCTCAGTACTGCCCCTCCGACAGTGCGGCGCTCCCTCAGTACTGCCCGTCCCACAGTGCGGCGCTCCCTCAGTACTGCCCCTCCGACAGTGCGGTGCTCCCTCAGTACTGCCCCTCCGACAGTGCGGCGCTCCCTCAGTACTGCCCCTCCGACAGTGCGGCGCTCCTTCAGCACTGCCCCTCCGACGGTGCGGCACTCCCTCAGTACTGCCGTTCCGACAGTGCGGCGCTCCCTCAGTACTGCCACTCCCACAGTGCGGCGCAACCTTAGTACTGCCCCTCCGACAGTGCGGTGCTCCCTCAGTACTGCACCTCCGACAGTGCGGCGCTCCCTCAGTACTGCCCCTCCGACAGTGCGGCGCTCCTTCAGCACTGCCCCTCCGACAGTGCGGCGCTCCCTCAGTACTGCCCCTCCGACAGTGCGGCGCTCCCTCTGTACTGCCCCTCCGACAGTGCGGCGCTCCCTCAGTACTGCCCCTCCGAGAGTGCGGCGTTCCCTCAGTACTGACTCTCCGACATTGCGGCGCTCCCTGAGTACTGCCGCTCCGACAGTTCAGCGCTCCCTCAGCACAGCGCTCCCTCAGTACTGCCCCTCCGACAGTGCGGCGCTCCCTCAGTACTGCCCCTCCGACAGTGCGGCGCTCACTCAGTACTGACCCTCCGACAGTGCGGCGCTCCCTCAGTACTGCCCCTCCGACAGTGCGGCGCTCCCTCAGTACTGCCCCTCCGACAGTGCGGCGCTCCCTCAGTACTGCCCCTCCGACAGTGCGGCGCTCCTTCAGTACTGCCCCTCCAACAGTACGGCGCTCCCTCAGTACTGCCCCTCCGATTGTGCGGCGCTCCCTCAGTACCGCCCCTCCGACAGTGCGGCGCTCCCTCAGTACTGCCCCTCCGACAGTGCGGCGCTCCCTCAGTACTGCCCCTCCGACAGTGCGGCGCTCCCTCAGTACTGCCCCTCCGACAGTGCGGCGCTCTCTCAGTACTGCTCCTCTGACACTGCTGCGCTCCCTCAGTACTGCCCTACCGACAGTGCGGCGCTCCCTCAGTACTGCCCCTCCGACAGTGCGGCGCTCCCTCAGTACTGCCCCTCCCACAGTGCGGCGCTCCCTCAGTACTGTCCCTCCCACAGTGCAGCGCTCCCTCAGTACTGCCCCTCCCACAGTGCGGCGCTCCCTCAGTACTGCCCCTCCGACAGTGCGGCGCTACCTCAGTACTGACACTGGGCATGTTGGCCTGAATTTTTGTGCTCAAGTCCCTGGAGTGGGACTTGAACCCACAACCTTCTGACTCAGAGGCGAGTGTGCTACCCACTGAGCCACAGCTGACACTTAAATGGGTTAAGTTTGCTTCATCCTTTGTTTTTTGCCAGCATCCAGTGAAAACATTTCAAAGATGCATGCGATTCCACCCTCACAATCAGGCCACTTATCGAATAGCCACTCCCATCCCTCCTGGCAAGAGGACCTGGCCTGGGAATCCCCTTCTCTACTTCCCGGTTTGGGAATTCCCCTGCTGCCCATTATCTGTCCAGGGACTCTCCAAATGCCTCTTGCCCTTTCAGACTCCACCATCGCTGATGCAGGTGCTTTGTACATGTAAGCAGGCGGGGTTCGAGGGAATGAGACACGAGCAGGTGGGAGGATTTACTTCCTGCTCCCTTGGAGAGGCTCCTGAAGGAATCGAGTGTTCCTGATGTGACTAATGTAGGGCAGGCTCCGATTCCGACTGGTTCTAGTGTTTCAAGCCCATGCCAGGTTAGGTGGCGTTGTTGCAGGGGCAGTGACGAGGCAAAGGACTCTCTTCCTGCTTGGTTGACCCTTTATGGGTTGAATTGGAGCGAAACATTCTATTGGGGTGATGTAGGAAGCAGAAAGATACTGCTTCCAATTATAAACCGCCTTTCACCACCTCAGGACATCCCAAAGCGCTTCACAGCCAAAGAAGTACATTTTTTGAAGTGTAGTCAGTGTTGTAAAGTAGGAAACGCGGCAGCCAATTTGCGCACAGCAAGCTCCCACAAACAGCAATGTGATGATAACCAGATCATCTGTTTTTAGTGATGTTGGTTGAGGGATAAATATTGGCCCCAGGACACCGGGGAGAACTCTCCCCCTGCTCTTCTTCAAATAGTTGTCGTGGGAACTTTTACGTCCACCTGAGAGGGCAGACGGGGCCTCGGTTGAAGGTTTCATCTGAAAAACGGCACCTCCGACAGTGCGGCGCTCCCTCAGTACTGCCCCTCCGACAGTGCGGCGCTTCCTCAGTACTGCCTCTCCGATAGTGCGGCGCTTCCTCAGTACTGCCCCTCCGACAGTCGGGCCCTCACTCAGTACTGCCCCTCCGACAGTGTGGCGCTCCCTCAGTACTGCCCCTCCGAGAGTGCGGCGCTCCCTCAGTACTGCCACTCCGAAAGTGCGGCGTTCCCTCAGTACTGACTCTCCGACAGTGCGGCGCTCCCTCAGTACTGCCCCTCCAACAGTGCGGCGCTCCCTCAGTACTGCCCCTCCGACAGTGCGGCGCTCCCTGAGTACTGCCCCTCCGACAGTTCAGCGCTCCCTCAGCACAGCGCTCCCTCAGTACTGCCCCTCCGACAGCGCGGCGCTCCCGCAGTACTACCCCTCCGACAGTGCGGCGTTCCCTCAGTACTGACTCTCCGACAGTGCGGTGCTCCCTCAGTACTGCCCCTCCAACAGTGCGGCGCTCCCCCAGTACTGCCCCTCCGACAGTGCGGCGCTCCCTGAGTACTGCCCCTCCGACAGTTCAGCGCTCCCTCAGCAAGCGCTCCCTCAGTACTGCCCCTCCGACAGCGCGGCGCTCCATCAGTACTGCCCCTCCGACAGTGCGGCGCTCCCTCAGTACTGTCCCTCCGACAGTGCGGCGCTCCTGCAGCACTGCCCCTCCGACAGTGCGGCGCTCCCTCAGTAATGCCCCTCCGACAGTGCGGCGCTCCCTCAGTACTGCCTCTCCGACAGTGCGGCGCTCCTTCAGCACTGCCCCTCCGACAGTGCGGCGCTCCCTCAGTACTGCCCCTCCGACAGTGCGGCGCTCCCTCAGTACTGCCCCTCCGACAGTGCGGCGCTCCCTCAGTACTGCCCCTCCGACAGTGTGGCGCTCCCTCAGTACTGCCCCTCCGAGAGTGCGGCGCTCCCTCAGTACTGCCACTCCGACAGTGCGGCGTTCCCTCAGTACTGACTCTCCGACAGAGCGGCGCTCCCTCAGTACTGCCCCTCCAACAGTGCGGCGCTCCCTCAGTACTGCCCCTCCGACAGTGCGGCGCTCCCTGAGTACTGCCCCTCCGACAGTTAAGCGCTCCCTCAACACAGCGCTCCCTCAGTACTGCCCCGCCGACAGCGCGGCGCTCCCTCAGTACTGCCCCTCCAACAGTGCGGCGCTCCCTCAGTACTGCCCCTCCAACAGTGCGGCACTCCCTCAGTACTGACCCTCCGACAGTGCGGCGCTCCCTCAGTACTGCCCCTCCCACAGTGCGGCGCTCCCTCAGTACTGCCCCTCCGACAGTGCGGCGCTCCCTCAGTACTGCCCCTCCGACAGTGCGGCGCTCCCTCAGTACTGCCCCTCCCACAGTGCGGCACTCCCTCAGTACTGCCCCTCCGACAGTGCGGCGCTCCCTCAGTACTGCCCCTCCCACAGTGCGGCGCTCCCTCAGTACTGCCCCTCCGACAGTGCGGCGCTCCCTCAGTACTGCCCCTCCCACAGTGCGGCGCTCCCTCAGTACTGCCCCTCCGACAGTGTGGCGCTCCCTCAGTACTGCCCCTCCCACAGTGCGGCGCTCCCTCAGTACTGCCCCTCCGACAGTGCGGTGCTCCCTCAGTACTGCCCCTCCGACAGTGCGGTGCTCCCTCAGTACTGCCCCTCCGACAGTGCGGCGCTCCCTCAGCACTGCCCCTCCGACAGTGCGGCGCTCCCTCAGTACTGCCCCTCCGACAGTGCGGCGCTCCCTCAGTACTGCCCCTCCGACAGTGCGGCGCTCCTTCAGCACTGCCCCTCCGACAGTGCGGCGCTCCCTCAGTACTGCCCCTCCGACAGTGCGGCGCTCCCTCAGTACTGCCCCTCCGACAGTACGGCGCTCCCTCAGTACTGCCCCTCCGATTGTGCGGCGCTCCCTCAGTACCGCCCCTCCGACAGTGCGGCGCTCCCTGAGTACTGCCCCTCCGACAGTTCAGCGCTCCCTCAGCACAGCGCTCCCTCAGTACTGCCCCTCCGACAGCGCGGCGCTCCCGCAGTACTACCCCTCCGACAGTGCGGCGTTCCCTCAGTACTGACTCTCCGACAGTGCGGTGCTCCCTCAGTACTGCCCCTCCAACAGTGCGGCGCTCCCCCAGTACTGCCCCTCCGACAGTGCGGCGCTCCCTGAGTACTGCCCCTCCGACAGTTCAGCGCTCCCTCAGCAAGCGCTCCCTCAGCACTGCCCCTCCGACAGTGCGGCGCTCCCTCAGTAATGCCCCTCCGACAGTGCGGCGCTCCCTCAGTACTGCCTCTCCGACAGTGCGGCGCTCCTTCAGCACTGCCCCTCCGACAGTGCGACGCTCCCTCAGTACTGCCCCTCCGACAGTGCGGCGCTCCCTCAGTACTGCCCCTCCGACAGTGCGGCGCTCCCTCAGTACTGCCCCTCCGACAGTGTGGCGCTCCCTCAGTACTGCCCCTCCGAGAGTGCGGCGCTCCCTCAGTACTGCCACTCCGACAGTGCGGCGTTCCCTCAGTACTGACTCTCCGACAGTGCGGCGCTCCCTCAGTACTGCCCCTCCAACAGTGCGGCGCTCCCTCAGTACTGCCCCTCCGACAGTGCGGCGCTCCCTGAGTACTGCCCCTCCGACAGTTAAGCGCTCCCTCAGCACAGCGCTCCCTCAGTACTGCCCCTCCGACAGCGCGGCGCTCCCTCAGTACTGCCCCTCCGACAGTGCGGCGCTCCCTCAGTACTGCCCCTCCAACAGTGCGGCACTCCCTCAGTACTGACCCTCCGACAGTGCGGCGCTCCCTCAGTACTGCCCCTCCAACAGTGCGGCGCTCCCTCAGTACTGCCCCTCCGACAGTGCGGCGCTCCCTCAGTACTGCCCCTCCGACAGTGCGGCGCTCCCTCAGTACCGCCCCTCCGACAGTGCGGTGCTCCCTCAGTACTGCCCATCCCCCAGTGCGGCACACCCTCAGTACTGCCCCTCCGACAGTGCGGCGCTCCCTCAGTACTGCCCCTCCGACAGTGCGGCGCTCCCTCAGTACCGCTCCTCCAACAGTGCGGTGCTCCCTCAGTACTGCCCCTCCCACAGTGCGGCACTTCCTCAGTACTGCCGTTCCGACAGTGCGGCGCTCCCTCAGTACTGCCACTCCCACAGTGCGGCGCAACCTTAGTACTGCCCCTCCGACAGTGCGCTGCTCCCTCAGTACTGCCCCTCCGACAGTGCGGCGCTCCCTCAGTACTGCCCCTCCGACAGTGCGGCGCTCCTTCAGCACTGCCCCTCCGACAGTGCGGCGCTCCCTCAGTACTGCCCCTCCGACAGTGCGGCGCTCCCTCAGTACTGCCCCTCCGACAGTGCGGCGCTCCATCAGCACTGCCCCTCCGACAGTGCGGCGCTCCCTCAGTACTGCCCCTCCGATAGTGCGGTGCTCCCTCAGTACTGCCCCTCCGACAGTGCGGCGCTCCCTCAGTACTGCCCCTCCGACAGTGCGGCGCTCCCTCGGTACTGCCCCTCCGACAGTGCGGCGCTCCCTCAGTACTGCCCCTCCGACAGTACGGCGCTCCCTCAGTACTGCCCCTCCCACAGTGCGGCACTCCCTCAGTACTGCCCCTCCGACAGTGTGGCGCTCCCTCAGTACTGCCCCTCCCACAGTGCGGCGCTCCCTCAGTACTGCCCCTCCGACAGTGCGGTGCTCCCTCAGTACTGCCCCTCCGACAGTGCGGTGCTCCCTCAGTACTGCCCCTCCGACAGTGCGGCGCTCCTTCAGCACTGCCCCTCCGACAGTGCGGCGCTCCCTCAGTACTGCCCCTCCGACAGTGCGGCGCTCCCTCAGTACTGCCCCTCCGACAGTGCGGCGCTCCTTCAGCACTGCCCCTCCGACAGTGCGGCGCTCCCTCAGTACTGCCCCTCCGACAGTGCGGCGCTCCCTCAGTACTGCCCCTCCGATAGTACGGCGCTCCCTCAGTACTGCCCCTCCGACAGTGCGGCGCTCCCTCAGTACCGCCCCTCCGACAGTGCGGTGCTCCCTCAGTACTGCCCCTCCGACAGTGCGGCGCTCCCTCAGTACTGCCCCTCCGACAGTGCGGCGCTCCTTCAGCACTGCCCCTCCGATTGTGCGGCATCCCTCAGTACCGCCCCTCCGACAGTGCGGTGCTCCCTCAGTACTGCCCCTCCGACAGTGCGGCGCTCCTTCAGCACTGCCCCTCCGATAGTGCGGCGCTCCCTCAGTACAGCCCCTCCGACAGTGCGGCGCTCCCTCAGTACTGCCCCTCCGACAGTGTGGCACTCCCTCAGTACTGCCCCTCCGACAGTGCAGCACTCCCTCAGTACTGCCCCTCCGACAGTGCGGCACTCCCTCAGTACTGCCCCTCCGACAGTGCGGCACTCCCTCAGTACTGCCCCTCCGACAGTGCGGCGCTCCCTCAGCACTGCCCCTCCGACAGTGCGGCGCTCCGTCAGCACTGCCCCTCCGACAGTGCGGCGCTCCCTCAGTACTGCCCCTCCGACAGTGCGGCGCTCCCTCAGTACCGCCCCTCCGACAGTGCGGTGCTCCCTCAGTACTGCCCCTCCGACAGTGCGGCGCTCCCTCAGTACTGCCCCTCCGACAGTGCGGCGCTCCTTCAGCACTGCCCCTCCGACAGTGCGGCGCTCCCTCAGTACTGCCCCTCCGACAGTGCGGCGCTCCCTGAGTACTGCCCCTCCGACAGTTCAGCGCTCCCTCAGCACAGCGCTCCCTCAGTACTGCCCCTCCGACAGCGCGGCGCTCCCGCAGTACTACCCCTCCGACAGTGCGGCGTTCCCTCAGTACTGACTCTCCGACAGTGCGGTGCTCCCTCAGTACTGCCCCTCCAACAGTGCGGCGCTCCCCCAGTACTGCCCCTCCGACAGTGCGGCGCTCCCTGAGTACTGCCCCTCCGACAGTTCAGCGCTCCCTCAGCAAGCGCTCCCTCAGTACTGCCCCTCCGACAGCGCGGCGCTCCATCAGTACTGCCCCTCCGACAGTGCGGCGCTCCCTCAGTACTGTCCCTCCGACAGTGCGGCGCTCCTGCAGCACTGCCCCTCCGACAGTGCGGCGCTCCCTCAGTAATGCCCCTCCGACAGTGCGGCGCTCCCTCAGTACTGCCTCTCCGACAGTGCGGCGCTCCTTCAGCACTGCCCCTCCGACAGTGCGGCGCTCCCTCAGTACTGCCCCTCCGACAGTGCGGCGCTCCCTCAGTACTGCCCCTCCGACAGTGCGGCGCTCCCTCAGTACTGCCCCTCCGACAGTGTGGCGCTCCCTCAGTACTGCCCCTCCGAGAGTGCGGCGCTCCCTCAGTACTGCCACTCCGACAGTGCGGCGTTCCCTCAGTACTGACTCTCCGACAGTGCGGCGCTCCCTCAGTACTGCCCCTCCAACAGTGCGGCGCTCCCTCAGTACTGCCCCTCCGACAGTGCGGCGCTCCCTGAGTACTGCCCCTCCGACAGTTAAGCGCTCCCTCAGCACAGCGCTCCCTCAGTACTGCCCCTCCGACAGCGCGGCGCTCCCTCAGTACTGCCCCTCCAACAGTGCGGCACTCCCTCAGTACTGCCCCTCCGACAGTGCGGCGCTCCCTCAGTACCGCCCCTCCGACAGTGCGGTGCTCCCTCAGTACTGCCCCTCCGACAGTGCGGCGCTCCTTCAGCACTGCCCCTCCGATAGTGCGGCGCTCCCTCAGTACAGCCCCTCCGACAGTGCGGCGCTCCCTCAGTACTGCCCCTCCGACAGTGTGGCACTCCCTCAGTACTGCCCCTCCGACAGTGCAGCACTCCCTCAGTACTGCCCCTCCGACAGTGCGGCACTCCCTCAGTACTGCCCCTCCGACAGTGCGGCACTCCCTCAGTACTGCCCCTCCGACAGTGCGGCGCTCCCTCAGCACTGCCCCTCCGACAGTGCGGCGCTCCGTCAGCACTGCCCCTCCGACAGTGCGGCGCTCCCTCAGTACTGCCCCTCCGACAGTGCGGCGCTCCCTCAGTACCGCCCCTCCGACAGTGCGGTGCTCCCTCAGTACTGCCCCTCCGACAGTGCGGCGCTCCCTCAGTACTGCCCCTCCGACAGTGCGGCGCTCCCTCAGCACTGCCCCTCCGACAGTGCGGCGCTCCCTCAGTACTGCCCCTCCGACAGTGCGGCGCTCCCTGAGTACTGCCCCTCCGACAGTTCAGCGCTCCCTCAGTACTGCCCCTCCGACAGTGCGGCGCTCCTTCAGCACTGCCCCTCCGACAGTGCGGCGCTCCCTCAGTACTGCCCCTCCAACAGTGCGGCACTCCCTCAGTACTGACCCTCCGACAGTGCGGCGCTCCCTCAGTACTGCCCCTCCAACAGTGCGGCGCTCCCTCAGTACTGCCCCTCCGACAGTGCGGCGCTCCCTCAGTACTGCCCCTCCGACAGTGCGGCGCTCCCTCAGTACCGCCCCTCCGACAGTGCGGTGCTCCCTCAGTACTGCCCATCCCCCAGTGCGGCACACCCTCAGTACTGCCCCTCCGACAGTGCGGCGCTCCCTCAGTACTGCCCCTCCGACAGTGCGGCGCTCCCTCAGTACCGCTCCTCCAACAGTGCGGTGCTCCCTCAGTACTGCCCCTCCCACAGTGCGGCACTACCTCAGTACTGCCGTTCCGACAGTGCGGCGCTCCCTCAGTACTGCCACTCCCACAGTGCGGCGCA
This sequence comes from Squalus acanthias, assembly GCA_030390025.1. Classification (NCBI taxonomy): domain Eukaryota; kingdom Metazoa; phylum Chordata; class Chondrichthyes; order Squaliformes; family Squalidae; genus Squalus; species Squalus acanthias. The sequence continues at coordinate 323,492 of JASTWF010000365.1, read as the reverse complement.
ACCTTAGTACTGCCCCTCCGACAGTGCGGCGCTCCCTCAGTACTGCCCCTCCGACAGTGCGGCGCTCCTTCAGCACTGCCCCTCCGACAGTGCGGCGCTCCCTCAGTACTGCCCCTCCGACAGTGCGGCGCTCCCTCAGTACTGCCCCTCCGACAGTGCGGCGCTCCTTCAGCACTGCCCCTCCGACAGTGCGGCGCTCCCTCAGTACTGCCCCTCCGACAGTGCGGCGCTCCCTCAGTACTGCCCCTCCGACAGTACGGCGCTCCCTCAGTACTGCCCCTCCGATTGTGCGGCGCTCCCTCAGTACCGCCCCTCCGACAGTGCGGCGCTCCCTGAGTACTGCCCCTCCGACAGTTCAGCGCTCCCTCAGCACAGCGCTCCCTCAGTACTGCCCCTCCGACAGCGCGGCGCTCCCGCAGTACTACCCCTCCGACAGTGCGGCGTTCCCTCAGTACTGACTCTCCGACAGTGCGGTGCTCCCTCAGTACTGCCCCTCCAACAGTGCGGCGCTCCCCCAGTACTGCCCCTCCGACAGTGCGGCGCTCCCTGAGTACTGCCCCTCCGACAGTTCAGCGCTCCCTCAGCAAGCGCTCCCTCAGTACTGCCCCTCCGACAGCGCGGCGCTCCATCAGTACTGCCCCTCCGACAGTGCGGCGCTCCCTCAGTACTGTCCCTCCGACAGTGCGGCGCTCCTGCAGCACTGCCCCTCCGACAGTGCGGCGCTCCCTCAGTAATGCCCATCCGACAGTGCGGCGCTCCCTCAGTACTGCCTCTCCGACAGTGCGGCGCTCCTTCAGCACTGCCCCTCCGACAGTGCGGCGCTCCCTCAGTACTGCCCCTCCGACAGTGCGGCGCTCCCTCAGTACTGCCCCTCCGACAGTGCGGCGCTCCCTCAGTACTGCCCCTCCGACAGTGTGGCGCTCCCTCAGTACTGCCCCTCCGAGAGTGCGGCGCTCCCTCAGTACTGCCACTCCGACAGTGCGGCGTTCCCTCAGTACTGACTCTCCGACAGTGCGGCGCTCCCTCAGTACTGCCCCTCCAACAGTGCGGCGCTCCCTCAGTACTGCCCCTCCGACAGTGCGGCGCTCCCTGAGTACTGCCCCTCCGACAGTTAAGCGCTCCCTCAGCACAGCGCTCCCTCAGTACTGCCCCTCCGACAGCGCGGCGCTCCCTCAGTACTGCCCCTCCGACAGTGCGGCGCTCCCTCAGTACTGCCCCTCCAACAGTGCGGCACTCCCTCAGTACTGACCCTCCGACAGTGCGGTGCTCCCTCAGTACTGCCCATCCCCCAGTGCGGCGCTCCCTCAGTACTGCCCCTCCGACAGTGCGGCGCTCCCTCAGTACCGCTCCTCCAACAGTGCGGTGCTCCCTCAGTACTGCCCCTCCCACAGTGCGGCACTTCCTCAGTACTGCCGTTCCGACAGTGCGGCGCTCCCTCAGTACTGCCACTCCCACAGTGCGGCGCAACCTTAGTACTGCCCCTCCGACAGTGCGCTGCTCCCTCAGTACTGCCCCTCCGACAGTGCGGCGCTCCCTCAGTACTGCCCCTCCGACAGTGCGGCGCTCCTTCAGCACTGCCCCTCCGACAGTGCGGCGCTCCCTCAGTACTGCCCCTCCGACAGTGCGGCGCTCCCTCAGTACTGCCCCTCCGACAGTGCGGCGCTCCTTCAGCACTGCCCCTCCGACAGTGCGGCGCTCCCTCAGTACTGCCCCTCCGATAGTGCGGTGCTCCCTCAGTACTGCCCCTCCGACAGTACGGCGCTCCCTCAGTACTGCCCCTCCGATTGTGCGGCGCTCCCTCAGTACCGCCCCTCCGACAGTGCGGCGCTCCCTGAGTACTGCCCCTCCGACAGTTCAGCGCTCCCTCAGCACAGCGCTCCCTCAGTACTGCCCCTCCGACAGCGCGGCGCTCCCGCAGTACTACCCCTCCGACAGTGCGGCGTTCCCTCAGTACTGACTCTCCGACAGTGCGGTGCTCCCTCAGTACTGCCCCTCCAACAGTGCGGCGCTCCCCCAGTACTGCCCCTCCGACAGTGCGGCGCTCCCTGAGTACTGCCCCTCCGACAGTTCAGCGCTCCCTCAGCAAGCGCTCCCTCAGTACTGCCCCTCCGACAGCGCGGCGCTCCATCAGTACTGCCCCTCCGACAGTGCGGCGCTCCCTCAGTACTGTCCCTCCGACAGTGCGGCGCTCCTGCAGCACTGCCCCTCCGACAGTGCGGCGCTCCCTCAGTAATGCCCCTCCGACAGTGCGGCGCTCCCTCAGTACTGCCTCTCCGACAGTGCGGCGCTCCTTCAGCACTGCCCCTCCGACAGTGCGGCGCTCCCTCAGTACTGCCCCTCCGACAGTGCGGCGCTCCCTCAGTACTGCCCCTCCGACAGTGCGGCGCTCCCTCAGTACTGCCCCTCCGACAGTGTGGCGCTCCCTCAGTACTGCCCCTCCGAGAGTGCGGCGCTCCCTCAGTACTGCCACTCCGACAGTGCGGCGTTCCCTCAGTACTGACTCTCCGACAGTGCGGCGCTCCCTCAGTACTGCCCCTCCAACAGTGCGGCGCTCCCTCAGTACTGCCCCTCCGACAGTGCGGCGCTCCCTGAGTACTGCCCCTCCGACAGTTAAGCACTCCCTCAGCACAGCGCTCCCTCAGTACTGCCCCTCCGACAGCGCGGCGCTCCCTCAGTACTGCCCCTCCGACAGTGCGGCGCTCCCTCAGTACTGCCCCTCCAACAGTGCGGCACTCCCTCAGTACTGCCCCTCCGACAGCGCGGCGCTCCCTCAGTACTGCCCCTCCAACAGTGCGGCGCTCCCTCAGTACTGCCCCTCCAACAGTGCGGCACTCCCTCAGTACTGACCCTCCGACAGTGCGGCGCTCCCTCAGTACTGCCCCTCCAACAGTGCGGCGCTCCCTCAGTACTGTCCCTCCGACAGTGCGGCGCTCCCTCAGTACTGCCCCTCCGACAGTGCGGCGCTCCCTCAGTACCGCCCCTCCGACAGTGCGGTGCTCCCTCAGTACTGCCCATCCCCCAGTGCGGCACACCCTCAGTACTGCCCCTCCGACAGTGCGGCGCTCCCTCAGTACTGCCCCTCCGACAGTGCGGCGCTCCCTCAGTACCGCTCCTCCAACAGTGCGGTGCTCCCTCAGTACTGCCCCTCCCACAGTGCGGCACTACCTCAGTACTGCCGTTCCGACAGTGCGGCGCTCCCTCAGTACTGCCACTCCCACAGTGCGGCGCAACCTTAGTACTGCCCCTCCGACAGTGCGGCGCTCCCTCAGTACTGCCCCTCCGACAGTGCGGCGCTCCTTCAGCACTGCCCCTCCGACAGTGCGGCGCTCCCTCAGTACTGCCCCTCCGACAGTGCGGCGCTCCCTCAGTACTGCCCCTCCGACAGTGCGGCGCTCCTTCAGCACTGCCCCTCCGACAGTGCGGCGCTCCCTCAGTACTGCCCCTCCGATAGTGCGGCGCTCCCTCAGTACTGCCCCTCCGACAGTGCGGCGCTCCCTCGGTACTGCCCCTCCGACAGTGCGGCGCTCCCTCAGTACTGCCCCTCCGACAGTGCGGCGCTCCCTCAGTACTGCCCCTCCCACAGTGCGGCACTCCCTCAGTACTGCCCCTCCGACAGTGCGGCGCTCCCTCAGTACTGCCCCTCCCACAGTGCGGCGCTCCCTCAGTACTGCCCCTCCGACAGTGTGGCGCTCCCTCAGTACTGCCCCCCCCACAGTGCGGCGCTCCCTCAGTACTGCCCCTCCGACAGTGCGGTGCTCCCTCAGTACTGCCCCTCCGACAGTGCGGTGCTCCCTCAGTACTGCCCCTCCGACAGTGCGGCGCTCCTTCAGCACTGCCCCTCCGACAGTGCGGCGCTCCCTCAGTACTGCCCCTCCGACAGTGCGGCGCTCCCTCAGTACTGCCCCTCCGACAGTGCGGCGCTCCTTCAGCACTGCCCCTCCGACAGTGCGGCGCTCCCTCAGTACTGCCCCTCCGACAGTGCGGCGCTCCCTCAGTACTGCCCCTCCGACAGTACGGCGCTCCCTCAGTACTGCCCCTCCGATTGTGCGGCGCTCCCTCAGTACCGCCCCTCCGACAGTGCGGCGCTCCCTGAGTACTGCCCCTCCGACAGTTCAGCGCTCCCTCAGCACAGCGCTCCCTCAGTACTGCCCCTCCGACAGCGCGGCGCTCCCGCAGTACTACCCCTCCGACAGTGCGGCGTTCCCTCAGTACTGACTCTCCGACAGTGCGGCGCTCCCTCAGTACTGTCCCTCCGACAGTGCGGCGCTCCTGCAGCACTGCCCCTCCGACAGTGCGGCGCTCCCTCAGTAATGCCCCTCCGACAGTGCGGCGCTCCCTCAGTACTGCCTCTCCGACAGTGCGGCGCTCCTTCAGCACTGCCCCTCCGACAGTGCGGCGCTCCCTCAGTACTGCCCCTCCGACAGTGCGGCGCTCCCTCAGTACTGCCCCTCCGACAGTGCGGCGCTCCCTCAGTACTGCCCCTCCGACAGTGTGGCGCTCCCTCAGTACTGCCCCTCCGAGAGTGCGGCGCTCCCTCAGTACTGCCACTCCGACAGTGCGGCGTTCCCTCAGTACTGACTCTCCGACAGTGCGGCGCTCCCTCAGTACTGCCCCTCCAACAGTGCGGCGCTCCCTCAGTACTGCCCCTCCGACAGTGCGGCGCTCCCTGAGTACTGCCCCTCCGACAGTTAAGCGCTCCCTCAGCACAGCGCTCCCTCAGTACTGCCCCTCCGACAGCGCGGCGCTCCCTCAGTACTGCCCCTCCGACAGTGCGGCGCTCCCTCAGTACTGCCCCTCCAACAGTGCGGCACTCCCTCAGTACTGACCCTCCGACAGTGCGGCGCTCCCTCAGTACTGCCCCTCCAACAGTGCGGCGCTCCCTCAGTACTGCCCCTCCGACAGTGCGGCGCTCCCTCAGTACTGCCCCTCCGACAGTGCGGTGCTCCCTCAGTACCGCCCCTCCGACAGTGCGGTGCTCCCTCAGTACTGCCCATCCCCCAGTGCGGCACACCCTCAGTACTGCCCCTCCGACAGTGCGGAGCTCCCTCAGTACTGCCCCTCCGACAGTGCGGCGCTCCCTCAGTACCGCTCCTCCAACAGTGCGGTGCTCCCTCAGTACTGCCCCTCCCACAGTGCGGCACTTCCTCAGTACTGCCGTTCCGACAGTGCGGCGCTCCCTCAGTACTGCCACTCCCACAGTGCGGCGCAACCTTAGTACTGCCCCTCCGACAGTGCGCTGCTCCCTCAGTACTGCCCCTCCGACAGTGCGGCGCTCCCTCAGTACTGCCCCTCCGACAGTGCGGCGCTCCTTCAGCACTGCCCCTCCGACAGTGCGGCGCTCCCTCAGTACTGCCCCTCCGACAGTGCGGCGCTCCCTCAGTACTGCCCCTCCGACAGTGCGGCGCTCCTTCAGCACTGCCCCTCCGACAGTGCGGCGCTCCCTCAGTACTGCCCCTCCGACAGTGCGGTGCTCCCTCAGTACTGCCCCTCCGACAGTGCGGCGCTCCCTCAGTACTGCCCCTCCGACAGTGCGGCGCTCCCTCGGTACTGCCCCTCCGACAGTGCGGCGCTCCCTCAGTACTGCCCCTCCGACAGTGCGGCGCTCCCTCAGTACTGCCCCTCCCACAGTGCGGCACTCCCTCAGTACTGCCCCTCCGACAGTGTGGCGCTCCCTCAGTACTGCCCCTCCCACAGTGCGGCGCTCCCTCAGTACTGCCCCTCCGACAGTGCGGCGCTCCCTCAGTACTGCCCCTCCGACAGTGCGGCGCTCCCTCAGTACTGCCCCTCCGACAGTGCGGCGCTCCTTCAGCACTGCCCCTCCGACAGTGCGGCGCTCCCTCAGTACTGCCCCTCCGACAGTGCGGCGCTCCCTCAGTACTGCCCCTCCGACAGTGCGGCGCTCCTTCAGCACTGCCCCTCCGACAGTGCGGCGCTCCCTCAGTACTGCCCCTCCGACAGTGCGGCGCTCCCTCAGTACTGCCCCTCCGACAGTACGGCGCTCCCTCAGTACTGCCCCTCCGATTGTGCGGCGCTCCCTCAGTACCGCCCCTCCGACAGTGCGGTGCTCCCTCAGTACTGCCCCTCCGACAGTGCGGCGCTCCCTCAGTACTGCCCCTCCGACAGTGCGGCGCTCCTTCAGCACTGCCCCTCCGATTGTGCGGCATCCCTCAGTACCGCCCCTCCGACAGTGCGGTGCTCCCTCAGTACTGCCCCTCCGACAGTGCGGCGCTCCTTCAGCACTGCCCCTCCGACAGTGCGGCGCTCCCTCAGTACAGCCCCTCCGACAGTGCGGCGCTCCCTCAGTACTGCCCCTCCGACATTGTGGCACTCCCTCAGTACTGCCCCTCCGACAGTGCAGCACTCCCTCAGTACTGCCCCTCCGACAGTGCGGCACTCCCTCAGTACTGCCCCTCCGACAGTGCGGCACTCCCTCAGTACTGCCCCTCCGACAGTGCGGCGCTCCCTCAGCACTGCCCCTCCGACAGTGCGGCGCTCCGTCAGCACTGCCCCTCCGACAGTGCGGCGCTCCCTCAGTACTGCCCATCCGACAGTGCGGCGCTCCCTCAGTACCGCCCCTCCTACAGTGCGGTGCTCCCTCAGTACTGCCCCTCCGACAGTGCGGCGCTCCCTCAGTACTGCCCCTCCGACAGTGCGGCGCTCCTTCAGCACTGCCCCTCCGACAGTGCGGCGCTCCCTCAGTACTGCCCCTCCGACAGTGCGGCGCTCCCTCAGTACTGCCCCTCCGACAGTGCAGCAATCCCTTGGTACTGGCACCGGGAGTGTCAGTCCTAGACTTTGGGCTCTAGTCTAATCTATTCCCTGGAATTTAGAAGGTTTAGGGGGTGATCTGATCGAAGTTTTGAAGAAATTAAGGGGAACAGATATGGTAGACAGAGAGAAACTATTTCCGTTGGTTGGGGATTCTAGGACTAGGGGGCGTAGTCTAAAAATTAGAGCCAGACCTTTCAGGAGTGAAGTTAGGAAACACTTCTACACACAAAGGGTGGTAGAAGTTTGGAACTCTCTTTCACAAATGGCAATTGATGCTGGGTCAATGGTTAATTTTAAATCTGAGATTGATAGCTTTCTGTTAACCAAAGGTATTGAGGGATATTGGGCAAAGGCTGGTAGATGGAGTTAGGTCACAGATCAGCCATGATCTCACTGAATGGCGGAACAGACACGAGGGGCCGAATGGTCTTCTCATATTCCTGTGTAACAGGCTCGAGGGGCTGAATGGGCCTCCTCCTGTTCCTGTGTAACAGCTCGAGGGGCTGAATGGCCTCCTCCTGCTCCTGTGTAACAGGCTCGAGGGACTGAATGGCCTCCTCCTGTTCCTGTGTAACAGGCTCGAGGGGCTGAATGGCCTCCTCCTGTTCCTGTGTAACAGGCCCGAGGGGCTGAATGGGCCTCCTCCTGTTCCTATGGTAACAGGCTCGAGGGGCTGAATGGGCCTCCTCCTGTTCCTGTGTAACAGGCTCGAGGGACTGAATGGGCCTCCTCCTGCTCCTGTGTAACAGGCTCGAGGGACTGAATGGGCCTCCTCCTGCTCCTGTGTAACAGGCTCGAGGGGCTGAATGGGCTCCTCCTGTTCCTGTGTAACAGGCTCGAGGGGCTGAATGGCCTCCTCCTGTTCCTGTGTTCCTAGTCTCTGGACTTGAACCCATGAAGTACCTAACTCCGGGGTGAGACTGCTCCCTACTGAGCCAGCGCTGACATGCTGGAGGGTTGGAGGGGATTTTGGAATTGCCACAGAGGAGGAAGAGGTAATTGAGGATGATACGTGGAAGCCCTTGGCACAAAGGGAGGATTGCATTTTTAACCTGAAACCATTGAGATAATATTAGCATTTAATATCAATTAGCAGTGAAACAAGTTCGACCTGTGGCAGACTGAAAGACGATGTTGGAGTCGTGGTATGGCTGACTGGCAAATGTGCAATAGCATGATGCCAAACAAGCTTTGGAAAGTCCCGTATCCCATCCCCACCGGCCAATTATTCAATCCCTGATTGGGTCAAGAGTCAGCGAACAACAGGAACAAGTTGTGCTCTAATTGGCTGCTGGGTGTTGGGGGGCGTGGCCAGAACAGGTCTCCTGTTGCGAGGGACGGTGAGTCGTGAGTGAAAGACTTGCATTTATATAGCGCCTTTCACGACCACCGGGTGCCCCAAAGTGCTTTACAGCCAATGAAGTACTTTTTCTTTTGGAGTGTAGTCACTGTTGTAATGTCGGAAACGTGGCGACCAATTTGCGCACAGCAAGCTCCCACAAGCAGCAATATGATAATGACAAAATTAATCTTTATTGGTGATGTTGGTTGAGGGATAAATATTGGCCCCAGGACACTGGGGAGAACTCCCCCCTGCTCTTCTTCAAAATAGTGGTCGTGGGATCTTTTACGTCCACCTGAGAGGGCAGACGGGGCCTCGGTTTAATGTCTCATCAGAAAGACGGCCCCGCCGACAGTGCAGCGTTCCCTCAGTGCTGCCCCTCTGACAGTGCGGCGCTCCCTCAGTACTGCCCCTCCGACAGTGCAGCACTCCCTCAGTACTGCCTCTCTGACAGTGCGGCGCTCCCTCAGTACTGCCCCTCCGACAGTGCAGCACTCCCTCAGTCCTGCCCCTCCGACAGTGCGACGCTCCCTCAGTACAGCCCCTCCGACAGTGCAGCGCTCCCTCAGTACTGCCCCTCCGACAGTGCAGCGCTCCCTCAGTACTGCCCCTCCGACAGTGCGGAGCTCCCTCAGTACTGCCCCTCTGACAGTGCGGCGCTCCCTCAGTACTGCCCCTCCGACAGTGCGGAGCTCCCTCAGTACCGCCCCTCCGACAGTGCAGCGCTGGAGTGTCAGCCTGGATTTTTGTGCTCAAGTTTTATGGAGCATTAAACCCACGTCCTTCTGACTCAGAGGTGACTGTGCTACCCACTGAGCTACAGCTGACACTCTGTTGCAAAGGGACGTTGACAACAGTAACAACCTGCATTTGTATAGCACCTTTAAGGTAGTAAAACGGCCCAAGGTGCATCACAGGAGCGACTATCAAACATAAATTGACACCGAGCCACATAAGGAGATATTAGGACAGGCGACCAAAAGCTGCGTCAAAGAGGTAGATATGAAGGAGCAACTTCGAATCACAGAATGATACAGCGCAGGAGGAGGCCACTTGGCCCATCGCGCCTGTGCTGGCTCTTTGGTTGAGCTATCCAATTAATCCCACTTCCCCCCCTGCTGGTTCCCCAAAGCCCAGTAAATGTTGCCCCCTCCAAGGTGTTAGAGAGGTTTAGGGAGGGAATTCCAGAGCTCAGGGCCCAGGCAGCTGAAGGCACGGCCGCCAATGGTGGAGCGATGGAGATCAGGTTGTGCGCAAGAGGCCGGAATTGGAGGAGCGCAGAGATCTCGGAGGGTTGTGGGGCTGGAGGAGGTTACAGAGATTGGGAGGGTGCGAGGAGGCCATGGTGGGATTTGAAAACAAGGATGAGAATGTTAAAATTGAGGCGTTTCTGGAACAAGAGCCAAGAAGATAGTCCATGCGTAGCACTTCTTGCGAGTACATCTTGTGATGTAGAAAACCGGTGAAACCACTCTCTATATTTTGCATTGGTATTGCCCATTTAACCCTTGCTTACTAGGAGTTATGGTTAGTTTATTGTTGGGATGTGAATAGGCCGGAATTTCTTTCCCAACCCTAGTTGTCCTATTCCGTAGGATGTATCATAACAACATAAGAATTAGGAGCAGGAGTCGGCCATACGGCCCCTCGAGCCTGCTCCACCATTCAATAAGATCATGGCTGATCTTCTACCTCATCTCCACTTTCCCACCATATCCCTTGATTCCCTCAATGTCCAGAAATCTATCGATCTTTGTCTTGAATATAATCAATGATTCAGCATCCACAACCCTTTGGGGTAGAGAATTCCAAAGATTCACAGCCCTCTGAATGAAGAAATTCCTCCTCATTTCATTCTTAAATCCCTTATCCTGAGACGATGCCCGCTAGACACTCCAGCCAGGGGGGAAACAACCTCTCAGCATCTACCCTGTCAATCCCTCTCAGAATCTTGGATGTTTCAATGAGATCACCTCTCATTCTTCTAAACTCCAGAGAGTCTAGACCCAATCTACTCAATCTCTCCTCATAGGACAACCATCTCATCCCAGGAATCAATCTAGTGAACCTTTGTTGCACCGCTTCCAAGGCAAGTATATCCTTTCTCAGATAAGGAGACCGAAACTGTGCACAGTACTCATGTGGTCTCACAAAAGCCCTGCACAATTGAAGCAAGACTTCCTTACTCTTATACTCCAACCCCCTTGCAATAAAGGCCAACATGCCATTTGCCTTCCTAATTGCTTGCTGAAAAGTACTTGGATATGCACTCCAAGGTATAATCCCTGTAATAGGGAGCCGCAAGTGCACATAGCCTATTTTTAAATTCGTTCCTGGGATGTGGGCGTTGCTGGCAAGGCCAGCATTTATTGCCCATCCTTAAATGCCCTTGAGAAGGTGGTGGTGAGCCGCCTTCTTGAACCGCTGCAGTCCGTGTGGTGAAGGTGCTCCCACAGTGCTGTTAGGGAGGGAGTTCCGGGATTTTGATGAAGGAACGGCCCGATATATTTCCAAGTCAGGATGGTGTGTGACTTGGAGGGGAACTTGGAGGTGGTGGTGTTCCCATGCGCCTGCTGCCCTTGTCCTTCTAGGTGGAAGAGGTGGCGGGTTTGGGAGGTGCTGCCGAAGAAGCCTTGGCGAGTTGCTGCAGTGCATCTTGTAGATGTTACAACTCTGACCTGACCAAAGTCTTGCACAGATTTAACATCAACTCGTGTTGTTAAAGTCAACAAGTTTGTGCGTAAATCCCAGAATCCCATCTTCCTTTTCTACCCGCACTTTCACCTTTGAATCATCGGCGTGCCTGGATCACATGCTCCTCAGCATTGTCAAAATTATTACCGTTTAGGATACGTCCCCAAGACGTTGCTGATTCACATCTCTTTGCAGCGAACTCCGTCTGCCACCAATCTGCCCGCTCTCCTCGTCACTCTCCTCCTGAAAACCCTTGGAGGGGGGGAGGGTGAAATTGGCTGCCTTGGCGGCTCCAGAGGGCACTAACGGGACACGAGTGGCTTTGCGACCAGGCGCGGCGCTGACATCGACTCCCGCCATATTGAAGCGAGTTTTGCGGCGGCGCCACGATGTTGCGCCCCGATTTTCTTCGCCCGGAGACCGCGATGTCATCGCCCCGGACCCGAATTCGACTTCCGCCCCCCCCCCCCTGCGGCTGCGCCGGTCAAAAACACCGACAGCCACGGGAGGCGTGCGCCGTGCGGCCGGTCGCTTTGGGGGGCGCGGTGTAAGTGGGAAAAAAAACTCCCCTCTCCTGTTCTAGTTTTTTCTCGCGGGTTCCTGCCCGCCATCGATCAGCCCGGCGCTCTGCTTGAGTGCCGGGCTGATGGCGCGGGATCGCGGCTGCCTTGGTGTTCCAGGTCGGTACTTCTTCTATTGCAGAGCCTGCAGCGATGGCTCTTCCCTTTAAGTGAGGGAAGGAGCCTTTGAATGCGGCAGCGCTGCCCGGCACAGTGGGCAGCGCCGCTGGTCTCCGCCCCGCTCTCTGACGTTCGCGCCCTAAGAAGGGAGTGGAGCACTTGATTTAGCCCTCCACTTCCCCCTTGGGGCGCTAAAGCGCAATTTCGCGGTCGCCGGCGCTAATTAAGATAGCACCCAGGCGATGTTCGCACCCCAAAATGGTCGATACTGAATTGTTGCCTCTAGTACTCTTCCTTACAGTTCACAGGCGTCAGTCGTGGATCAGTGGGTAGCACTCTCGCCTCTGAGTCAGAAGGTCGTGGGTCATCAGAACATAACCCAGGCTGACACTCCAGTGCAATGCTGAGGGAGCGCTGCACTGTCGGAGGTGCCGTCTTTCGGATGAGACGTTAAACCGAGGCCCCGTCTGCCTTCTCAGGTAAATGTAAAAGATCCCATGGCCACTATTGGAAGAAGAGCAGGGGAGTCCTCCCCTGGTGTCCTGGGGCCAATATTTATCCCTCAACCAACATCACTAAAAAACACAGATGTTCGCTGATGACTGCACAGTGTTCAGCGCCATTCACAACTCCTCAGATAATGAAGCAGTCCATGCCCGCATGCAACAAGACCTGGACGATGTTCAGGCTTGGGCTGATAAGTGGCAGGTAACATTCGCGTCACAGAAGTGCCAGGCAATGACAATCTCCAACAAACGAGAGTCTAACCACCTCCCCTTGACATTCAACGGCATTACCATCACCGAATCCCCCACCATCAACATCCTGGGGGTCACCATTGACCAGAAACTTAGCTGGACATACCACATAAATACTGTGGCAACAAGAGCAGGTCAGAGGCTGGGTATTCTGCGATGAGTGTCTCACCTCCTGACTCCCCAAAGCCTTTCCACCATCTACAAAGCACAAGTAAGGAGTGTGATGGAATACTCTCCACTTGCCTGGATGAGTGCAGCTCCAACAACACTCAAGAAGCTCGACACCATCCAGGACAAAGCAGCCCGCTTGATGGGCACCCCATTCGCCACCTTAAACATTCACTCCCTCCACCACCGGCGCACCGTGGCTGCAGTGTGTACCATCGACAAGATGCACTGCAGCAACTCGCCAAGGTTTCTTCGGCAGCACCTCCCAAACCCGCGACCTCTTCCACCTAGAAGGACAAGGGCAGCAGGCGCATGGGAACACCACCACCTGCAAGTTCCCCTCCAAGTCACACACACCATCCTGACTTGGAAATATATCGGCCGTTCCTTCATCGTCGCTGGGTCAAAATCCTGGAACTCCCTCCCTAACAGCACTGTGGGAGCACCTTCACCACACGGACTGCAGCCGTTCAAGAAGGCGGCTCACCACCACCTTCTCAAGGGCAATTAGGGATGGGCAATAAATGCTGGGCCTTGCCAGCGACGTCCACATCTCATAAACAAATTTTAAAATAAATAAATAAATAATCTGGTCATTACCACGTTGCTGTTTGTGGGAGCTTGCTGTGCGCAAATTGGCGGCCGCGTTTCCTACATTACAACAGTGGCCACTCTTCAAAAAGTACTTCACAGCCAATGAAGTGTAGTCACTGTTGTAATGTAGGGAAACGCAGCAGCCAACTTGCACACAGCAAGCTCCCACAAACAGGCATGTGATAATGACCAGATAGTCTGCTTTAGTGATGTTGATTGAGGGATAAATATTGGCCCCAGGACACCAGGGATAAATCCCCTGCTCTTCGAAGTAGTGCCATGGGATCTTTTACGTCCACCTGAGAGAGCAGATGGGGGCCTCGGCTTAATGTCTCATCCTAAAGATGGCACCTCCGACAGTGCGGCGCTCCCTCAGTACTGCCCCTCCGACAGTGCGGCTCTCCCTCAGTACTGCACCTCCGACAGTGCAGCACTCCCTCAGTACTGCCCCTCCGACAGTGCGGCGCTCCCTCAGTACTGCCCCTCCGACAGTGCGGCGCTCCCTCAGTACTGCCCCTCCGACAGTGCAGCACTCCCTCAGTACTGCCCCTCCGACAGTGCAGCGCTCCCTCAGTACTGCCCCTCTGACAGTGCAGCGCTCCCTCAGTACTGCCCCTCCGACAGTGCGGCGCTCCCTCAGTACTGCCCCTCCGACAGTGCGGCGCTCCCTCAGTACGGGCACTGGGAGTGTCAGCCTGCGCTGATCTGCGCTGCACTCTCTCCAAGGCCAATATATCCTTCCTAAGGTGTGGTGTGCAGAACTGTACACAGTACTCCTGGTGTCTAACCAGGGCTTTGCATAGCTGTAGCAAAACTTCCTTCCCTCATTATATAAGGTGCAATAAAAGGGCAACTGTTAGTCTGGAAGGTGTCTGTCAGCTCTTGGACATTGCCTTGCACTGTGAACACAAATGCAAGCGTGGGAGGCAGAGACTTTTATTCAGAGTGCAGGTTCAACGATAATCGGTTGGTTGAAATAGTGAGCAAGAGGGTGTGTTGATGTGTGAGCACTACGATTATAGCCCACCGCGAATTATAGAATCCTGCAATGACACAGCACAGAAGGAGGCCATTCAGCCCATCGTGCCTGTGCCGGCTCTTTGAAAGAGCTCTCCAATTAGCCCCACTGCCCCCTGCTCTTTTCCCAAAACCCATGCCAATTTTTCCTTTTCAAGTATTTATCCAATTCCCCTTTTTGAAAGTTACTATTGAATCTGCTTCCATCGCCCTTTCAGGCAGCGCGTTCCAGATAGAAACATAGAAACATAGAAGATAGGAGCAGGAGTAGGCCATTCGGCCCCTCGAGCCTGCTCCGCCATTCGATGAGATCATGGCTGATCATCTAAACTCAGTACCCTGTCCCTGCCTTCTCCCCATATCCCTTGATACCTTTAGCTTTAAGAAATATATCTAACACATTCTTGAATATATTTAATGACTTGGCCTCAACTACCTTCTGTGGTAGAGAATTCCACAGGTTCTCCACTCTCTGGGTGAAGAAATTCTTCCTCATTTCTGTCCTAAATGGCTTACCCCTTATCCTTAGATTATGACCCCTGGTTCTGGACTCTCCGACCATCGGGAACATTCTTCCTGCATCTAGTTTGTCCAGACCTGTCAGAATTTTATATGTTTCGATGAGATCCCCTCTCATTCTTCTATACTCCAGCGAGTATAAGCCCAATCGACCCAATCTCTCCTCATACGTCATTCCTGCCATCCCAGGTATCAGCCTTGTGAATCTTCGCTGAACTCCTTCCATGGCAAGAACATCCTTCCTCAGAAAAGGCGACCAAAACTGCACACAGTACTCAAGGTGTGGTCTCACCAAGGCCCTGTACAACTGCAGCAGGACATCCCTGTTCCTATACTCAAACCCTTTCGCTATGAAGGCCAACATACCATTTGCCTTCTTCACCGCCTGCTGCACCTGCATGCTTATCTTCAGCGACTGGTGCACAAGGACACCCAGGTCTCGTTGCACTTCCCCTTCTCCCAATCTATTGCCATTCAGATAATAGTCTGCCTTTCTGTTTTTGACACTCACCCAACCTGTCCAAATCATCCTGGAGTTTCTCGGTATTCTCCTCGCAGCACACACGCCCACCCAGCTTTGTGTCATCTGCTAACTTGGAGATATTACATTTAGTTCCCTTATCTAGATCATTAATGTATATTGTGAATAGCTGGGGTCCAAGGACCGATCCCTGCGGTACCCCACTAGTCACTGCCTGCCACTCGGAAAAAGACCCATTAATTCCTACTCTCTGCTTTCAGTCCGCCAACCAGTTCTCTATCCAAGTCAATACCTTGCCCC